>VNJW01002205.1:0-22365 GCA_008042615.1 Drosophila auraria | reverse complement strand
TTTAAGACACCGCCCTAAGGCAAGCTGCCTGGCCTAACCGCGCCCAAAACTTTTTTGTTATTTTTTTTCTGTTTTTTTTTTGCATTTCTTCCTTCTTTTTTTATTTTCACGAACAAGAAGTAACACTGGTCGACAAGAAAAATTCCGGCGAATAAAAGCTTTTGATTCTGATAGATCTGAACGGGTACATTACTAGTCCGAAACTGAAAAGTTTCCATCACCCACCAATTTTGAGGAAATCGCGGTCAAAGTATCATGCACTGCTTGAATCGGCAAAAAACAATTTGTAAGAGAGGCAGAAATTAAAACAAACGTCTACATTTGTTGAGTTGATATTTCAAAGTCCGCGCTTACGTAGCGGTCGTGAGATCCTTAAAACTAGTCTTATCGCTAGACCAACGGATTGATTAGTTTATCTCTAACATGGGAAAATTCTTGGTCGTGATAGGGGAAAACAACCCTCTCGCACATGTCTTTATCTGTGGCCCTCGCAGAGGTCGTATTACATCTCAAGTGTATTTATTTGTCTAGTGTATAGATCTGTGTTAGGCACAAGAGGTCGTTGTTTAGAGATACGCGCACATGCGCTCAAGCAGATCACAGCTGCATCTATTTGTGACAGATCTATGTAGATATGTACGTATGTATGTATATATTTATATATAAACGTGTTCATGTTTGAACATTCTGCCAAGGGCCAGCAAGATTGGGTGTGGGTGAACAATTTTAAATTCGACATATACTACAACATTTAGCAATATGCAAACATATTGAACAATCATACATTTCATAAAACGATTTAGTGGACTGTAGTTTTTTCTTTAACTTAATTGTTAACATTTAAATTTCTTGCAAAGGCCTAGAAATTTTGGGTGTACATTTTCGTATAATATATGTATTTATAAAAATTACCATTATTGTCATTTTTATTAAAGCAATTATATAACCAGCGTGTCCGATAATATAATGGAAATTTAAATCTTTTAATTTATACTGATTTTCTTTAATGTAAATATTCAGTTTAATTATTTGGCTATTTAATTCCAAGAGTATGATTTAATGTGGTTGGTTTTATCAGATCCCAAATAAACCTTGGAGCTTCACTAACATCTCCTATCTATGATGGGCAATTAAAATTGTAATCATTAGTTCTTGCGCTACCATATTACGCAATATATAATTTTCCCATTTATTAATTAAATCTTGGCATATAATCGAGTCTTTATTTATTTATAAGAAAATAAGCCGATTACGACCTCGAGTTAACTAAAAAACTTCAATTACGCCAATAACCAAGTGATACTTTCGTCTAATACTCCTGTCTCCGAAATACCTCCGTAGTGAGGTCCTGTAGGGGGAATAACAAAAAAAATGCGACTTACGTTCTTTCTTTCTGAGTTACCATGCAATGGCAACATTTTCTTTTATGGCCTCTGCCAACTCATCTTCTAACTTTTACTCGCTTTTCATTTCCCTGAAATTTCTTCTCCAGGTTAATAACAGGTGCCTTTGTAAGTGGCTTTGATCCCTTTAAGGATGTATCGTCCTTAAATGGAATCTTTCCCATATACCTACCACTTAATTCTTTAGTGGTGGTTTCAAAAGTTATTCTTTCGTTTTTGAAAATACAACATTTATCTACATTTTTTACTTGCATTTTGGTTTCGACTAAAGAATTGTTGTCTTTCGATTTTGTGGAACCCGACACAATCCAACCGAATTCTGTGTTTTGACCTAGGAGTCCGTCTTTTTTCTTTACTCCATTTTTAAAAATGTGAGCATATAAATCAGCCCCTATGACAAGGTCCACTCTACCTGGCTTGTTAAATTCGGGATCAGCAAGCCGGAATTTTTTCCACTTTTTAGTGTCTATATTTATTGATTTAACTGGTAGTGCTTCCATAAGTTGTGGAAGAATAATAGCATCTACTATCAAATTATTTTTATTTTCATTTTTAGTTTTAACTTGTAAATTTAACTTGTGCTTTGCAATGCACTTTTTAATAGCAACTCCACTAATCTGTGTGTAACTTTTTCTTTTTTTTAACTGCAGAATCTGTGAAGCTTTCTCCGAAATAATTGTACTTTGATACCCACAGTCAATCAAAGCTCTTAAGCTTTCAAAATCGCCATAAGCAGATTTAACTTTAACTATGGCTGTTGGTAGCAACACCTGTGTTGAAGTCACACAAGTAGATATGTGGACTTCTTCTCTCCTTTGAGAGTTGATATGCAGCATTGTATGATGTGCTTTATTGCAATGTGAACATAAATATTCACTTGTACATCTTTTGCCGTCAAAATGTTTTAGGCATCTAGTACATAGATGAACTTGTTTCGCGATTTCCAGTCGCTCTATGGGGTTCATTCCTTTAAATTTGTGACATTGGGTAATTGTATGCTCCGGAAATTTACAACACCCACAATTTTCTGTATAATTTTTATGCATGTTATTATTAATTGTTTTCCTAACAGGTATATCTTCCTGTGGAAATGATGAAATAGAATTGAGCCTTTGCTCCAAAAAGTCCATGACATCCGAAAGTGCCTGAATTTCTTTTGTCTTTTTGATATGGCTTTCATACAAATTAAGCGATTCTTTGTTGAATTTTCTTAGAATTATGTGGGCAAAAATTGCATCCACATCTTCTGATAATTCTCCCTTTAATTTAATAATATAAATTGACTCATTAATTGTGTCAATAAATGTTTTTATTTATAAGTAAATCTGGACTGCTATCTATAAGCCTAGACGTCTCTTCTAGATAATCACTAAGCTTTCCAACATTATCTAAGAATGCCTGTTCTACTTTTACAGCAATAGAATTGCTACTACATGGCTTTTCCTGTGTCTCTTGAATATTAGTCTTTTTAGGTTTCGAAATGGGGGCAATTTGTTCTACTGGCCTTTCCATAACCCTTTCATATTTTATTTTAATTTGAGCCAATACAATCATTATTAAATCATACTGCTTAGAATTAAAATATTCATGATCGACTATACCGATCTTTAGCAAGTAGCTATGATTTGCAATGAAGTGCTTTTGTAGCTCTTCCAACCTAGCAACATCTTTTTCTTCTAACTTAACTTTTACCTCCAACTGTCTAATTTCCAAAATAATATCGGACTGCTTTTTTAAAAACTCTATTGTTTTTTCCGACATCATCTTTAAATTATCGACTTTAAATTATAAAAAAATATCAATTTAATATAAATGATTATTAATATTAATATTTTCTTTCAATCAAAAAACAAATTTTAATTTTGAATAGATTATAAATTCAGCTTATCTGCGTCCTTGTTTTTGAAGATGTTGGAGGTGTTGTCATTCTTGCTGGCTTCGTTGTCGCTGCTATTTTTTGCTGCTGTTGTTGTTGCTGCTTTGTTGTCGCTGCTATTTTTTGCTGCTGTTGTTGTTGTCGCTGACGCAGTGGTTGTTGCTGCGATCGTCCTTCCTTCTAATATCGTCTTCTTTTCGTTTCAGATTTTTGTTTGATGTTTTTTTCTTGGCTTGAAGGTTGCTGTTTTGTTTTTGGCACTTCTTTATTTTTGTTTATGGCACTTAGTTCCAGTTCAACTTAACAAAGGTTCAGTATTTTTATGCTCTTATTGCATTTAATTTTTCTTTGATATTTATGAATTTTTTATTTTTCACATTCACTGCTAATGTTAAAGCCTTATAATTAAGTTTTATACAATAAGGACTCTTATTTATCCTTTTGCTTTTAAAGTGATACTCTGTTTCTTACCATATAGGGGGAAACAAGAGTTAATTATTTTTGCTACCTTTAGCTGCAAATGTAATTTAGCTATGCTTAAAGGAGCTGGCCTTTCTCTGAGTCCCTTACCATATAGGGGGAAACTGCAGAGTTTTATCGAAGTAAATATTCTTCGAAGGCTCGATTGACCAAAATGTAAGAGAGGCTGCAAATAAAGCAAACGTCTACATTTGTTGAGTTGATAATTCAAACTGATCTTTATTTCAAAGTCCGCGCTTACGTAGCGGTCGTGAGATCCTTAAAACTAGTCTTATCGCTAGACCAACGGATTGGTTAGTTTATCTCTAACATGGGAAAATTCTTGGTAGCGATAGGGGAAAACAACCCTCTCGCACATATCTTTATCTGTGACCCTCGCAGAGGTCGTATTACATCTCAAGTGTATTTATTTGTCTAGTGTATAGATCTGTGTTAGGCACAAGAGATCGTTGTTTAGAGATACGCGCACATGCGCTCAAGCAGATCACAGCTGCATCTATTTGTGACAGATCTATGTACATATGTATGTATGTATGCATATATTTATATATAAACGTGTTCATGTTTGAACACAATTAACATAAGTATATATTTACACAACAAACTTATGTATATACCTACACTGCAATATATTTATTCTACACATATATATATATTCACCGTGTTCACCGTGCTTAACGCGCATTGTTATAAAAATGATTTGACTCGTTGTAGGGTTCAGTTCGCGCAGGACCCAAAACAGTTTTATTATTTTGTCCACACTAAACGTAATCCTATTACACATCCTTCCTCGCTTTCATGTGAAAATACGACAGCAAACAATGATCAGGCAATCGCCGATCTTTTTGCTCACATTTTTCAAACTACTCTTTCTCCGTCATCCTATTCAAACCAGACCTATTCTGATAGCATGCCCAAATCAAACCTAATCTTCATTCCTAGCTTAAACAAAAGCTCCCTTCTTTTGGATCTTTATTGTGTCAAGCCGGTTTATTCGCCAGGTCCCGACGAAATATCAGGCTGTGTGCTTNCCGGTTTATTCGCCAGGTCCCGACGAAATATCAGGCTGTGTGCTTAGGTATTGTTCCGAGACCCAGTGCAGTCCCCTTCTAATATTTTTACCTTATCCTTAGAAACTTCCAATTTCCCCTTTTTTGGAAGGAATCATTCGTGATTCCTCTCCACAAAAAAGGTAGCAAAGTTGATGCTAANCAACTATGGAGGAATCTCTAAGTTGTCAGCCATCCCAAAACTTTTCGAAAACGTAATTACTCCCCATTTGCAGCACCTGTGTAGATCCATAATCTCTCCATGCCAACATGGATTTATTAAACGAAGATCAACGACTACTAACCTTCTAGGGCTCACTTCTTTCATTATAAGTGGCTTTCCACAAAATTTGCAGACAGGTGTGATCTATACTGATTTCAGTAAAGCATTTGACTCCGTTAATCATTCCCTTCTTGTTAGAAAACTCGACTTAATGGGTTTTCCTGTCGATCTTCTTGGGTGGATCTGAATGGCAGGACGCAAAAGGTCCTCTTTAAAAACAACTTGTCGAATACTCCTGCTATATTTTTTCTGCGGAAAGAAAGGTTTGTTTTTATGCCACATTTTTTACCAATCAAATATATACATTGTCTATGTATGTATATAAAGGCGATTACTTAATTTTTATCTTACTTCAACTTAATTTTGTAAATTTTTGTATACTTAACATAACTTAGCATTTTTTTTTTATAGCTAAATCCGACTGTTCATCACATCTAGCAAAGTTAACAGACCATCTAAAGGCGGTGTCAACACTGTACCTTTAATCTAGTAGACATCTGGGCACAAATTTAAAAAAATGTCTCATTTTACTTAACTTAGAAAATCCACGATTAATCCATTTTTCAACGGATTTCTAAAGTTGTAGGCTTGTTTGATACCTTGGGCGATCAACTTTAGAAAAAAACACCTTTTGATTTTCCAACGGATTTTTTTCGAGTTTTTAGGATGGTAGCAGCATGTTAACATTTGAGTTAACGGATTGAAATTTCAACTTTTTTCAAGTTTATCGACCTCCAGCACACAAAGTACTTATCCAACAGACATGAAGTGTATACAAATCGAAAGGTTAGTTCATTACCTGTAAAATAAATCATTCGACGGCTAAATTGGTTGGCTACAATTCGATCTATGAAATGAGAAACGTAAAATGAGCAGCATTTTTTTGTGGAAAACTTTAAAAAATCTTTTAAAAAAAACTTATCCACAAAAAAAAAAAAAATAAATAAAGCCATTTTCGTGACCTGGGGATTCAACTCTACCAGAATTTCGCATCAACGGGCTTGGAGCATGTATTTTTTTTTTATTTTGTCAACTTTTGTTATTAATCGATGCCAACATTTGAAGGCCCAACATCAGCAGTTAAGTGCACGATGAAAGAAAAGTTTCTTAAAGAACTACAAAAGAGCAACAAATGGCTATCCCCGACCAAAAATCTTCAGATCGATGGAATCTGCCATCGAACGACTGGCGGCTTGACAGAATTCAGATGAACATAAATGTTTAGAAATATAAGATTATTTTTGGGCTATGTGCATATCTGTGTATATTAGCCGAGAGCCGTAAATTTAAATATGTAATCTAATAGCTGATAGAGGTGCATGGGTGCACATGTAATCTCAAGTGCGCGACACATGAACTGTCACTGAAGATGGTCACGCACCCTCGGCGGGGAACCATGGATAAGGTTCGGCCCGTTCAGACAAAACAGAACCTCTAGTATTACCAAGTGTTAACGCTTGCAGCTAAAGATTGTTAAAAAATAAGAGACTCTTGTTTTCCGCCAAGTGGTAAGCAACAGAGTATAATTATAAAGCAAATGGATATGAGTCCTTATTGTTAAAAAAAAAAAAAAAATTAATTTATTGTTTTTGGGGTTTGTTTGATTACTTGCGTATTCAAGGCCAAAACATCGAAGTGAAACTACCAGTGACAAAAAATTCAAAAAAAATTTTAAAATATATCTTTAAAAAAAAGACATCAAACAACCACTGAAACGAACAAGAAACTACCGAAGCCAGAACGAAGAACAAGTGGGAAAGCTACAGTCGAATGTGACCGACTGTGAGATACCCGGTACCCAATGCATTGTGGGTAAAATTAAATAGCACATGATCATGAAATGTTGACAAAGACAAATGTTGCTAGGAACATGTTGAGCAACACGCTCGAGCGCTCTCTCTCTCTCTCTCTCTCTCTCTCTTTCAAGAAGTTTACACAGAAACTTCGGGGGCGGAAGCCAAATTTTTAAACAAACTTGATCTGCGTGCAACGGATTAGAATGCTGTCACCAAATTTGGTGGCTCTAGCTCTTATAGTCTCTGAGATCTGTTTACCAACACGGACGGACAGACAGACGGAAAGACGGATATGGATATATATATACTTTTTGGGATCGGAGATGCCTCCTTCTGCCTGTTACATACATTCTTGGTTGCCACTCACTTATAATACCCTTGTATCCTATGGGTACCTGGTATATTACTGATACTGGTATTTTACTGATTACTTTTTGTTCGTGTATATTAAAAAAAAGGAAGAAATAAAAAAAAAAACAGAAAAAGAAAACCAAAAAAGTTTTGGGCGCGGTCAGGCTAGGCAGCTTGCGTTAGGGGGATGTCTTAAAACTCGAACTTTATTCCTAATATTTCCCATGTTTATCATCCGATTATACTTAAATTTTCAAAAAACGACCGCTTAAGCCTATTCATTTACTTTATCTATTAACTCAAAAATAACGGGCATAGCTAATAAAACGTTTTTATGATTTTTGGGGGCGAAAGTGGGCGTGGCCAAATTTTAAAACAAACTTCATCTGCGTGCAACAGATTCCAATACTGTCACCAAATTTGGTGGCTCTACCTCTTATAGTCTCTGAGATTTGTGTACCAACACGGACAGACGGACAGACGGACAAAGCTAATTGCATACATTCTTGGTTGGCACTCACTTATAATACCCTTGTACCCTATGGGTACCGGGTATTAAAATTACAGATGAATTTGCTGAAAATATTAAAGAATACTTGTGCACAAAGAAAAGCGCAATCTCCTTCCACAATGATGAAGATTTTTCAACATTTCAAGGGGCAGACGTAAAAATTGTAGCCATAATCATTTACAAAACTAGTGAAATGTACATTAAAGTTGAAAGATATTTTGTGTCTCTTGTGTGCGTTGTCAAGCGGTGAATATTCGCTGACACTTGCACTTCCCATATTGTCGGGCCCTGAGGCACAATAGGGTGATCGTATTTCTGTTGGCCACTTGGCCGTAGCTTATGTTTATGTAACTACTCTGTAGCACAAATTTGACATTGGTACAGTGTGCACTCGATACACGATACATGCATACTACAGTATATAATCATATAGAGAAGGCATCCCTAATACTTTGCCTGTCATACGCTTGGCGAGGGAAAAGAGGGAACGTTTGCTGGTTCTATTTATAACTTTCATTTATTGCGTACTTCACTTCTTTTATAAATTTAAAGATATAGCTGTTTTTTACGGTTTAAGAACTACCTTTTTTAATTTCATTAGAATCGGACAACAATATTAGATAGCTGCCATACAAACGATCGGTTGATTTATATGAAAATGTAAAATTTTTACATGTCAAATGTAAAATATGTAAGTAAATGTTATACAAATTTACAAACTTCGATATTATTTTAAGTTTACCAAAATGGATCGATTTCGGCTTACCGAAGTTAGCCTTCTTTCTTAGTTTAATTAAATAAGTCTTAAGTCTAAAAAAACTATTACTGAACAGAAAACGCTTTTTTCCTAAAAGAGCGTGTAACGGGCTTAAAAAAAAATCAAAGCAGTTTTAAATTGCTTTAATAACTTTTTTATAAATATATATATTTTAAATGACTCACTGTATAATACATAATCTTCCATTTGGCCAACCAAAAATTCTGAAAATACGTTTTTTTTAGTTGCTTTTTGTTTGTATATTTTAGTGGAGGAAATCTCTCCCAAAAAATATAAAAAAAAAAAAAAAACTGAAAGCGAAAAATAAAAAAGCTCGAAACACTACTCAAAAATCGAATAAACATAAGAAAAATCATTGTTGACTATAAATACCTATACATATTATAAAGAAAAATAAACAAAAAAAAAAAAAACGGAAATCTAAAGGTCCCATGCACCTTCGATTGGCAGTCCGATGCCTTATCCACTAGGCCAAGTGGCAAGCTGGCCCGGCCGACCAGATTCGAACTAGAATCGAGCACAGCGGGTTCCACAGTACAACTGCGGGTTCTACAGGTGGAACCCGCCATTTGAAAGATTTTTTTGTATGAGATGTCCCCTCTGTGTTTTCATACTCTTTGGTACAAGGGTATTAAAAGTTAGTGCCAACCGAAAATATACGTAACAGGCGGAAGGAGGCATCATATAGTATATATATTCTTGATCAGCATCACCAGCCGAGTCGATTTAGCCATGTCCGTCTGTCTGTCCGTGTTGGTAAACAGATCTCAAAGTCTTTAAGAGCTAGAGCCATCAAATTGGGTGATAGCATTGGAATCTGTTGCACGCAGATCAAGTTTGTTTAAAAATTTGGACACAGCCACTTTCGCCCCCGAAAATCATAGAAATCAGTATATTAGCTATAGTCGTTGTTTGGAAACGAGACACCCTGTTTCTTTTCTCTTTCCTATCCTATTAGACCATCCGCTCTAGTTTACCGGCGCGCGAGCTTTTGCCTAGTACTTTTCATTAACTTCTAACTGTAACTTGTTTAAGTCTTTGACCAGCATAATCGAATGATTCTTACGCGGCTTAAGCTTCAGTTAGTCACATTTTTGCTCACGATGCAACCACGCGCATAGCGGTCAAATCAAAAAAATTCGGATGTCTTTAACTAGCCAACAAATTAATTAAACAGTAACACTGGCAGTTTCATTCATAAACATAAAAATATTGGTCCTTTGATAGCCGGATCGCCGGTAACGCGATAGATTCCTATATTATATAATGATTTGTATAAAATTACCTCATCTGTAGATAGCCTTCCTAAACTAAAAACATTAATCTTAACCCACCTAGTACACATGCAAGATAACAATCGAGCTGCCTGATAGTAGTTTATATTTCCTCGCATTCTTTTATCTATACTATTCTTTCGCGCCTATTTAACACCTAACCCTAACAAGCCCGGGCTTGGTTTTAAATGGCCACTTGAGTGTACTGACCGTAGTGCATCCTCAACGCCCAAGATATAGAATCTCAATCGACATGCGGAGTGTGATTCAACAGCGGGGCTTCTGCAAAGGCCAAATTACTCGTGCGTATAATAATGCCTAAAAGTTTGTGGAAGACATTCAATCAGTGCGAACACTAGTGGTTCGCCTGGCGTAACTTCAAGAAAACTATTTGCGGTTTGTGCGGCTCTCGGAAGAGCAGTACGCCTTTCAGTCTGAACCAGATTGGGAAAACCCTAACGACAATTTTAATATATATGAGGAAAAACATTACGCTACACACTCTATTTTAAGCAACACTTTGGAGGACTTAAGAACTAAAGTCACGTCAAACAGTACACCTGCCACTGTTCAAGCACCAAATACTTCGCAAAGAAGCCATTTGGACTTTCAGTTCGAGCGAATCAAACTCCCAACCTTCTCCGGTAACTATTAGGACTGGAACTTTGGCTCATCGCTCGTCGCAACCAGTTCAAAATGGTAATTTCGTTGAGGCAGCCAGCATGGACAGCAGCGAGCTTCCATCAATCTCAGAAGCGACATCTACAAGCACACCCAGGCAACCGCTAATTCATGAAGATCATCATTTGGGGAGGGTTCACCCAACGGGAAACAACTTTACGCATCATACACTGGAATACCTTCCGGTTAAAGGTTCGCAAACTCTGTTGCCCACCATTCTCGCAGACGTCAGCGACGCTTGGGGAAACACAACAACTTGCAGGCTGCTCCTGGACACTGGATCTACAATAACTTTGCCATCGGAGTCCAGCGGATAGGCGTGCGTCGCACGAACGCACGGATCTCCGTTCTCGGTCTGGCAGCCAACAGCGCGGGCGTTACCCGAGAACGCGCACATATCAAGCTGCGCTCTAGTTATTCGGACCAAACTATCGAATTGGTTTCATTTACTCCCAACTTGCTGACGTCATCACTTCCAGCCCAAGCTATTGACACCTCTTCTTCTACGTGAAAGCAAATCTGCAAGCTTCCTCAAGCAGATCCAACTTTCTGCACACCAGGATCAATCGATGTCATCGTTGGATCAGATCAGTTTTGGCCTCTCTATCAAACAAAAACACTTCTTAACAAGGTGAGATAAAAGTGACGATGGCACATTCAGCTCAAAAAATTTTTGATACCAAATTTTGTGACAATTAATAGTTATTTAAACAAAAATATTTAAAAAATTTTAAATTAGTTTAAAAAAAATTTTTTTTAATTATAAATTCCTAAATATTATATTTAGATAAATTATGTCCAGGCAAAGCTACTACAAAAGTGGTTTCAGGATGCTGAAGGACAGACAGACAAACAACAGGACAAACGTTCTCATTTCGGAAAGGCCGTTAATATCTTGTTTATTGAATATCTTTTGAACGGAGTATCGGATCAGGATGATCGAGGTGTCATTCGACGCGTATTTAAAACTAGATCACAATAACATTAAAAATTTGTTGATTTTTGCTCCACCGGCTCCAATAGCTCCAATTTTCAAAATTTTCAATTTCGCACTTTCACTACCATTTCTCCTAAGCTAATCCGTTTTTGATTTTAGTATGCAGTTTTGAAGAGGTTTACACTTCCTTTCGATCAAGATATAAATAAAGATATGATCGGACTATCGTAGCAGATTTTTAATTCTAGGGCTGTATATAGTAGTCTCCTTGCGCACCACAGTCTCGGTGCTCATCGTCACTACGTGAACTGCCGTTCACAGTGATATTGGATTTGTATGCTTTATTATGCATAATTTGCTAAAAATTGCAAATGAAATGGAAAATTAAAAAGTTACATCCATTTTGTGTAGCGTGCGACACAACACATTATGAGCGATTATTTTGAAAAAAGTAACTGTAACGAAATTATGCTTTGTCATTTGAAAGTACACTTAAATACCTCTAAGCACAACACATAATCTTAATAACAATTTTATTAGAAACCTAAAAAAAATATATATATGGTATTTAAAGTTATGGTATTTTTTTTTGATTACCGATCAGAAATGAACTGACATCAGACCCTATGGCCACAGTCTGTAACGCATTTGAAAGAGATAGTTAAATTCGAATACATATATATATTTATATATATATATTTTTTTTTTTCTTCAGTAACATTCCCCTTTCCATAAAACGCTTGTCCGTTTTACCTAAAAAGTCAATTACTGCCAACTGAGAAATAGGACGCTTCAATACGCCAGTTGAAGTCTGTACAACAAGGAGCTCAAAAACAACAACAGCTCCAAACAACAAGGAGGTATTAAAGGTAACTCAAATTGGGAGACAGAGAGTGTCTGTTGAGTTGCCTAGGAAGAACAAGACGCCAAAACAATGCTTTAGAAGTTTTACCATACAAAGAACTACTGCCTCAAGCAGCCTGTCTGTGGCCGCTGCTCCGGAAATTATCTAACAGGATCTGAGCTCTAACCTCAGTGTTATTTTGCACTTTACCTTTTGTTCATTTGGTCACTCTTTATAAACATAACTACTTTGAACCATATTGATAAACTGACACCTAACATTATAATCAAAGTGTTCACATATTTTTTATTGCATCGATTCGTCCCCTATATTAATAACAATCTAATTCCCTTTCCACTATATTAATTTCCGACTCAAATTACCTTTTCCTCTCGTTAATTGACTGATTTTCCTTATTAACACCTGCTTTCTCACTAAAAATTTCACTAACCATTGCTTCTTTGCTAACACTATCACTAATATCCGTTTCTTTGCTAACACTATCACTAATACCCGCTTCTTCACTAATTTTACTAACAATATCACTAACTATCTGCCTTTCTTCACTTATTTTACTAACAATTTCACAAACCATCTCATTTATTTCACTAATGTTACCAAAAATGTAGTTATTTATGCCTTCCACCGTAACAACTTTCAAGGTATCCACGTTCTAATTTATATTATATCCTTCCATGAAGTCTCTTCCCAGAATTACATCATGACTCATGGATTTTTATTTTGGTTTTTCATCACATAACATAATTTTTTTCCAAAGGTTTCCAAGTAACTATTATTTAATCCATGATATAAACTTAAAACTGGTAATTTCAAATTATTTTTTGGTACTTAAGCTATCTTAATGAAAGAAATTGGGCTTCCTGAATATATGAGGCATTCTGTAATTATTTGATCATTAGAACTATTCATAATATTAATTTCAAAAAATCGTACATGATTTTTGCTGCTCTTATTCTTGTTCTTCAAGCACGTCGCTACGAAGTGTCCCATCTCGCCACATGCGCAGCACGATCCTTTCTCTCGCCTTAGTTTTCCACATTCCTTGGCCCAGTGTCCCCTAGCGTTACGGTTAAAGCACAGCATCTCGTTGTCCTTATTGGTGTCCATAAACGCATCCTTCTTCTCAGTGATGTAAGCTATGGACAAACTCGCTTTGGGCAAAATCACTTCAGCAAATGACAGCTTACTGTGCCCAACATCAGCGAAACATTGTATACGCGCTTGATTGCACAATCCTTGGTTCGGAATACGTTCGACAATGCAGCTCAACAACTCTTCTTCATCTTGGTTGATATTTTGAGCAAGCATCACCTTATCATCTCATCTTTTGTCACCTGTAGCATGGCTGAAATATTTGGTGGTGCTTTTATACCCGCGAAGAAGTATATAGCCCAGTGGATTCTTCCAGAGGATATTAGATCAGTTGGGGGGTTTTCAATCCCAGTTGCTAGGACCTGGTGCCCATTGTCATCGGAGACCTTCGTGCATCCTGGGAAGTGTGCTTGCATTAGTGCTGTTAGGGCCTCTTCGCTGCGCTTAGTCCACTGTCAGTCGTCGCGTTTAAGCTGACTCTGTACGGTAGGTTGCTTTGCCAACAACTTCAGGAACAGATGAAACTTACAAGAAACTGACGGACCACCCGAATATCTTGGCCAGAAGACTCACAGAACACAGACGCAGAAGAAGACTCAAAAGAACACATCCCATCGACCTACCACACAGAATTTTCTAAACATCCACATAAACTAAAGTACTCCACTAATTTTTAACCCATAACACTCTTCTAGTCCCACACAACCTCTTTAATATCCATCGAAAACCGACCTACACTATTGTAAAAGTTACTACATTACAGTAACAGTAAACAATATTACACTGTGTATATCGACACAGTAATATTTCACTGAAAAGTGGATTAAAAAACCTCTGTCGTTGATGTCGGGGCTCCCCCACACGCTATGATGTGCGTTGGCGTCTGTACCCACGAGCAGTTGCTGGTCTTTCGGGCCGTGTTCAACAAGGCTCCTGAGTTCCTCCGGTAGAGCTGGCCTGTCTTGTGCCATGTAGCAGGAAGCTCCCAGAAGGAGCATTCTCTTCACTCTTTAGCATCACCACAGTCAGGTTGTCAGAGCTGTAATGAGACATAAAGTTAGCGTGGATGCCCTTCCGCACGAGTGCGGCGGTTATATTTCTGCTTACCGGTGGTGTGTAGAGTACGTTGTACTTTGAGGACTTTAGTTCGGTGGCAGAATTGCCAGAGGCAATCCATGGCTCCTAGACCAAGGCTGTGTCTACGGACCCTTGCTCCATGGCAACCAGGACTTCCGTCGATGCGACTTTGCTCTTATGGAGGTTGAGCTGCAGCACCCTTAATGTCATTGGCACTCTGCTCACCTCCTAACGGAGGTCCTCCTCGTCCAAGCCTTCGAGCGTTAAATCCTGGGCGGCGTCTACGATGGTGTCCAGATCTAAGTCCTTCTCCACCTCGCCTGCCTGCAGGGTGTGTGAGTCCTTGTCTGCGGGGTGGCGCTTTTTAATGCGCAGGTAGACACTACCGATGCCCTACGCCATCTTCCCGTAGCGTGGGTTCAGCACATCCTCGGCCTGCTTACTGATCTGAAGGATAACGCATTCGCCCCCATCGTTGGGTAATGGGCTCCCACTGTGGAGGATCCTCCAGTCTGCCGTTAGGATGTCCAGGTTCTGTCGCTGTAGCAGCATCAGCGAACGGTTCCCTGGATTGCTATGGGGAAGAGAACCTTCGCCTTTGAAATGGATGGGATGAACTCCCTGTTCACCGCCTCCAGCTTGGCCCCCTCCCACAAAGCTTCCAACTGGCCAACCGTTTGCGTCAGCCACTACCGAGTCGGGTCGTTCCAGTCACTTAAGGATTTTTACCCCATTCAGCCACCCGGCATCATCAAATGTGGGCATGGGAACCTTGGGGTTCTCCGTGCAAACAGCGATTCCACGAGACGCGCGTGCACCTTCTTCCACCGCGCCTCGGTCATCTTGCCGTTCTCATCACTCCGGTCAATGCGAGCCACGATCAGATGTCGTTTGGTTACCTCACTGACCTTTGTTTTCGCTGGCTTCTTCGCCTTTGGTGGAGGGCCCGCCTCCTTGGGCCCGCGTTGCCGCTTGCTCACCGGAGCGTCCTTGGCTGCGCTCTCGGCGGCGCGTTGCCTTTTGTTGGCGAGCATATTCTCCACCTAGTTAGCAAATCCACCTTTCGGGGCCATTTGAGGTAGCTTGGCGAAGTGCAGCCGGCTTTCCTCAAATCTGTGCTCAGCCCAGGCCAGCTTTTCCTTCTCCTCACTGGAGAGGGTGGGCTTGTCATAGAACCAGCTTTGAACCCTCGCCTAAAAGCTTCGGTCCGTCCCTTCGCAGGGAGCTGGTGCCTGGCTTTGACGAGCGGTGAAGTCTTTCCTTGTCTTACAGAGTAAGCTGCACGCTCTCCAGGTCCGAGTCTGTCTCGACGACGGCACCTGTGCGGCTTAGCTTGATCTGCGGTTTCGTTGTTGTTGTTGTTTTGGCAGTAGTGTTGCAACTGCTATGAGCTGCTCCCGTCATAACAGAGGTGTGACCGCTGGCGACATGCAGAGAGCATTGCACCCCCCCGTGTCACGCCTTCCACCGACGTTTCGGCTGACATCCCAGCCCCGGTTTCCTCCTTATGTCCGTCCATACTGGTAAGTTTTCAGGGGAACCACAGACTCCGTTTTAAGACTATCGCCAGGCACCTCCAACCATAGCTACTGTTTCATCTCCTCCGGCTTTGTGGGACCGCAGGAATTGAACCGTTGCCTTACCTAGACACTGCATTACCCCGGACAGAGCAAGCGGGATTGCATTACCCGTTACCCGGGATAATACAGTGTCCATTGCCCAGCCAGCATCATTGTGGAGGGTTCAGTTGGGGGATTTATGCCAGCCTATTAGCTGCAACAAAAAGAAGACTATTTACAAAGTTTCATTCGGATAGCTCAAAAACAGAGAAACTAGTTTGCGTAGCAACGGACAGATGGACAGACGGACAGACGGACATGACTAGATCGACTCGGCTGGTGATGCTGATCAAGAATATGTATATGTATTCCTTAACTGCGTTGAAAACTTCTGATAAAACAACAATTCCACTAGGCTTAATGAGGCTTTGGAATCAAGCAGCGGTAACATATAAAATAAGTTAGTATAATAATGTTTTGCCTTGCCTTGCAACTGCAAACTGCTTTTTTAAAAACTATAAACTTGAACCAACCTTCCGATCTCTGAAAAAAAGGCACTGACAAAAAAAAAACAAAGTTGAGCGATTCAAAAAAAATTAGGAAGAAAAAAAGGATTTGACCCGGAATCGAACCCAGATCCCCAAGTCCACGATCGAGTCACACTTCAGCCATATGCGCCAAGGCCACGTAAAGTTGCATTGGGCTTAATATGGCTTTGGCGTCAATAAGCGGAAATATATAAAATATATGTGTGGGGGCAATATTGTACTGCTTGCGACTGCAAACTGTTTTTGGCCGGAATTTTGAGAAATTTAAGTCAAACTTGAACCAATCTCCGAGCTCTAACAAAAAAAAGTCCAGCCATTCAGAAAAAAAAATATAAGAAATAAAAATGAAAAATAAGGACGGCTGCACGCTGGAGTCGAACCATCGTTTTCCCTTTCGCGCACGGACACTTTAACTGCCAAGCTATATGTTTGGTTGACAACGGCTGGTCAAAGCTGCATTAAGAGTACTTTGAAATGCAAATTTTGGAAAAATGCTAATGTTCCAGACTTTCTAGTAGGCCGATCAAAAAATCCTTTCTTAGAGTGCATGTTGAACTAAGAACGAAGGATAAAAAAAAAATTATGTCGATAGGAGCAACCGTATGAGCTAGGCGAGGTATACTTAAAAAAAGCCTTACACATTTATATATATAAACTAGCGGACCCGGCGAACTTTGCCTCGCCCAAATTCAATACCTTTATAAACGTATATTTTTTCTACAAAACATTTTTTTAGTTCAATAATAATAACTATTTACTATTAACTGACCCGGCGAACTCCGTTTCGCCACCAGATGACTTCGTTTTATGTAACATTTCGTTTGGTGATTAAAAGATGAAGAAACATTTTTATGTTTGTTTTATATTTGAAAAGGAAAAGTTTTATTTCATTTCACAACAGTAATGAATTCATTTCGAATACAAAAATTAAGTGTTATTTAGTTGAACTTCTCTAAGTGAATCCAAAGTAAATACTGAATCGAAACGTTATACGTGTCCGCAAATTATCCGTTTCATTGAAGTGCCCTTTGGTAAACCACATTTTTTGTTTTTTGGTCTTACATTAACACAAACAAAGCGGATTGTTTCCCAACTCTTGAACACGCAACGTAATACTGCCCATGTGAAAAACAATAATTTTCTAAATTTATCCCGCAAACACTAAGCGATTTGCTTGAGACTTGTTAATTGTCATTGCGAACGCAAGGCAAACTGGAAATTGCAATCGTTTGCAGTCAACCGGAAGATCAGTCGGAATCATTGGTATTCGAGGAATACATACATTTTCACCTGCGTACTTTCCGTTAATAATGGTTGCCTTAATCAAGTTTGGCGTATCCAATGACATTCGTTCCTATTTTCGAGCATATTAACCACAGCATTATTAGAGTGAAAAAATGCTTGCAACTTTTCAATAATTCGTCTCTTTAACTGTTGTGTTCCCTGTATATTGCACCACACATTCAGCTGATCCACCATCGACGAAATGAAATATATTTGCAGAAATTGATGCTGTTCATCTGGTGTTGGCACCATTGAACCATGCAAATGATATATTTGTCCTTGTATCTGTAATTGCAAACAATCATTTGTTGAAGAATACGTTGTAACTTCTGATGTGTTGGAATCGGGATCACTTTCATCGAACAATGGTTTCAGTGGCTGTGCTGGTGTAAGTAATGGATCCAGTTTGAGTTTTCCACTTGCGCAGCACAATCCAGCCGTTTCTCTTTTAAACTTTAACGCATTGCAATATCGGCACATGGTCGTCATTGGTCCAATATCTAAATTTTCATCATCACTGTAGTTCTCAGTGAGATCATATTGGAATGCCAAGCGATAGTATGATGCGAATGATCTTCGTGTCCTCCTATTTTGTCTTTCTTCGCTTAAGTTCTGTGAATACACTTGTTGCTGGCTTGCATGTCTTGTGCGGCGGCCGATGTTCGCACGTCGTCCTCGAGGCATTTCGGACTATGGACAGAGTGGTGAATTTAACCTCAAATGCACGATCCACATAATTTACATAGTTCAACTTACCACCTTACGGACAAATGCCTGCATCACAATTTCACGGTGAACACAATACTGGTTTGTCACATAATTCTAACTGAGCAGAGAACAATGAGTAGATGTCAAACAATGTATCACGCGCGGCATGCTATGTATCAGAGATGGCACTATATGTAAAAAAGATTTTCCCGCTTGAGTAGCGGAAGTATCACGGAAGAATCACGGAAGAGTCGCGGAAGAGTCGGGGAAGTATCGCGGAAGCATCGCAAAAGTATCGCGAAAGTATCGCGGAGGCGCGCGGAAGTATCGCGGAAGCATCGCGGAAGAATAAAGGTCATATTGCGTCCATCATTTCAATGTAACCGTACATTAATCATTTCAGCCAAAACAGCACGACGTATTCGTGATGACCTTGAAAGATTCACTACTGGTACGGTGTCAATAGATCTATTTCGTGCATTACCTTCATCTGCACTCCGGGATCGTCTTTGTAATACCCCATTTGTATTACGCGTTCGCCTTCCTATATTTGCTCGTCTTGGTCTTGAGAAAATGAGAAAAGTGCACACACATATATATAGTACACTTTAACAGTTCTAGACTCACCATTTATACAAACGATAGGAAATGTTTGACGAAAATTACCTGACAATAATATCAAAGCAGCCGTTTTAGTTATGTATGTGAAAAAGAAAATGGGCTGTTTTTAGCGTTTTCCCGGCAGTTATTCGATTTTTTCTCGCCGTAAGAACCATCCTTGGACTTCAACGAACATTAAAAAAAAAAAAATTGGCCAAATTGGTCCAGGCGTTGTTGAGTTTTGCGCTTAGCAACACATTTTGCGATTCATTTTTATATATAAGATAAGTGTGCGGAGATGTACTTATATTCGAAGGCGTTGCAAAAAATTAAAGTATACTTAATTTAGGATAGGGCAAGGGCTGGAGATCAAATTTAAAATTGAAACAAATCGTCATTAAAGGAAATTGAAATTAATAACTCTGAATAAGAACTTATAGTACTAAAATTATTATATTCGATTGCCACATAGAAACCGCAAAGCGTAGCGATTTATAGATAGAATAAAAAATGTGTATGTATTGTTATATGCTGTACCATAAAAAATATAAAACAATAAATGTTGTCGAGAAAATAAAATAAAAAAATGATTGGTGAACCACCCTTTAGATTAAGGGGGATGAAAAATAGATGTCCGATTCTCAGGCCTAACGGATATGTTCACAAAATTTCACTAAAATTAGTCGAGCTATTTCGGAGGAGTATAATGACTAACAGCATGACATGAGAATTTTATATACAAGAGAGATATTCACAAAATTAACAAGTAAGATAGCAACAGTCTAGTTTTCTCGACGGCCAGGTACCCGGTATCCAAACTGTCACTTCCCGATCATTAAATAAAACTATTCCCAATAAAAATTACGCTTTTTAAACTATTTATAAGCATAATATCCGAAAACTCGACGAAGCACCAACACACGCTCGATCACAGCCAACGAATAATATCTGATGGCGAGTGCCGAATGAAAAGCGATTGGTTCTCCTTGCACACAGAAATAATGTTTTTTTTTTTTTTTGTCCACAGTTTTCGAGGCGTAGTAAGTATGAAAACGGCCTCTTTATATGTAATATCGGTAACGGCCAAGTTGTCTAAGCGGCCGATGCATTTAAGTTTTGCAATTAATTTTTTTCCTTTTTAATTTTTTTGCTTAAAGTTCTTTTTTCCCTTGTTCATAATTTGCGCCAACTCGAGGTCGACCTGATCTTCGTATACAGAAATCAGATTTGTTGACCATTAATTCCCAGATACACAGATCGTTTTTGTCAGAAGACAAATGTAGCAGGTTTGTTCATACAGCCTGTGTCACTCTTACCACGGAGATCATCAGTGAACTTTAATGCCGATCGAACTTCAACATTAAATGCGTCTAACCACAGAATCCTTTCGGCGATCGAGAGATTCCTTTGAGAGATTAAGTCTTCGACCTACGGTTTGGTCAGCGTCGTAAGCTTCATATCACTGCCGCCATACTCCGCAGCAGCCTATTTCAGGATGAAAAACGCGTAGGCTCAATAAGCTGGGCCACCCTCATACTTTCATCGCCCGTGCACATTCCAATGAATTGCGCTTTTAACTTAGCGTCAGCCAAGTTATCCTTGTTCTTGCCAGAGGAACTCCGGTCCATTCAGCCAGCGGCTCCCGCTACTGAAGTCCGGTGCTTGGGTCCATTTAGTAGCTTCTTCTGCCACATCTTGGTTAGTCGGAATTCTATGCCAGTCCTCCAGAGTCGTGGTCTCAAGAACTTCACTTACTCGAAATGATACGAGCTGCTTGTACTTTCTTTGATCCGAGCGTAGCCGGCTTAGTCCGTTCTTGAGTCGGTTCAAAATGTCCGCCTCCTAACTGTCGTGGTGAGTGACTGTTCTATAGCACAAGCCAGTCACGCTCCAAGTGGGGCTCCGATCAACTCCAGGCGGGGAATAGACATCTGCTTTAGAGGGGCTACCTTTGACTTGCTGCCCACCATGCAACGATCTATATCGGGACCACGGCGGAAGCGGAAAGAGATGGCTGCGAATCCGTTTTCGCTGACGTCTACGAAAGTGTGCATCTACACCTGAGGCTCTGGCAGCATCTTGGGCATGTAACACCTGGGTATGATAATCTCCTCGATGTCCGGGACGTGTTAAAGCCATCTTCTCCATTTGATCCATTTCCTTTCGAATATCGGGTCGTCCCACTAAAACCTAGATCGCCAAATTTCCTGGTAAATAATTTTGGCGTACATCACAGAATGAAATCTGACCTATCGGGCCATATAAAGACATCATCATGCTCAGGAATTCGCGCTTGGTGTGGCGCCGCTTCCCTTGCAGTAATTCTTCTTCTCAGTATCTTATTGTATCCGCCGTTGTATCCCACCACATACTAAGCACATTCTCCGTGCCCTTGTCGTCGGCCTCGTCCAGGCGCACCATGGCAGATTTCTACTCTCCAAGTGCCTTTAAGACCTCCCGGGAGTTGGAGACCCAGTTGCGTATCTGGAATCCTGCTTGGGAATGTATATGGTGAACGGTCTTGGCCAGATTGTAGTGTGTAACGTTCAAGTTTGTCTGCTTTGGGAGGATCTGAGCTGGGGCATCTGAGCTGCTGGGCTGGAGAAAAGACAGAAGGACGTAGAGAAAACAAAATTTTTTTGCGAGACACAGATGTTGTTGCGCTCGCACAATGCCCACCCTACCTACGATCACCTGCCGCAAGAGCATGGCTCTGGTGATCCCTTCTGATTCTTACGACCGCGGAGTCATCATTCGAGTCGGTAAAAACACAGAGATTTAAGATTTCATGATTTCATTAGACATTAAGATTTAATATAAATGTACTGATTAAGGCTAACATGACGTTAAATTCATTTCAAAGACAGATAGAGAATTAGAATATATATATATACTCTTAAAATATTCAAAAATTTTAAAAATAATATCTTTAAACATACTTCTTTGTTTTAATTAATTTAACTTTTGTTTTGAACTCTGCTCCAGGTTGCACTTATTTGAATGGCTAAATTAGTTCACTTCATTTCTCATTACTTCATAAATTGCAATATAGTTCATTAGATTAATTTTCTTGCGATCTCCAATTCAGAGTACTTCATTAATTTAGATTGAAGTGATATTTAATTCAAGGTTAACTTTTAGCATAGTGTAGAATTTTCATACTTTATTATTAGGCTTTTGTTTAAACTTCGAAAAAAATAATGTTCTTTTATT
>VNJW01002203.1:0-27890 GCA_008042615.1 Drosophila auraria | reverse complement strand
AGCTTAATATCACTGGTTCCCTCGGGCAGAATGATCTTGATGGTGGCCTCATCGATCGCCATATTGTCGTAGATGTGGTCGATCAGGTGCATCCTCAGCTGGTACTTGTTGCCGTCGCTGAACATGTACTCGTAACTAGGAACGTTGTAGCCCAGAGTGTACTGCGTCTTCCAGCCGCCGAAAAGGGGAAAGCGTGGACGGAGCTCAAGCTCGATAAAGTCGCGTCCAGCGTTCATGTTGGAGGTGGAAATGTTGCCATTGGTGTCTCGGTAATAGACACCCGATGCCGATGCCGGCAAATAGGTTTTGTACGACTTCAGCGCCGCCTGTCCGGAGCGACCTTCCTTCTGGAAATCGTAGCGCGAAAACGATCCCTTCAACTTGGCGCCGGTGTGCGTCATCTGAATGGCCTCCTGGACAGCAATGTTGCCCCAATGTGAGATTTCCAGGGTGCGCTCCAACGTATTGACGGTGACAAACGGCGAGGAGTTCTCATAATGGATAACAAGCGGCTCCTGGCTGAAGGCTACAAAAAAAGAATAAATACATGAATCTTTTTCGCAGAACTACCAAGTTTCCAACTAACCTTCCACGTTCTCATAGCTTCCCAGCGTGATTTTGTTGGCGGACACCGAGAAGGGCTTCACCTGCGTGTGCGACAATATGTTCGAGGAGCTGAGCTTGACACTGGTCTTCTGGGCGTTGGTCTTGTACTTGGAATACAGATGCAAGTTGCCGACATATCGCACAAACTGTTTGTCATTCTGACGGATTTCCTCGGGATGCGGCAGAATGCCCTTGGAGGAGACGGTCTCCACCACGAATGTCTGCTTGGCGGCGGCCTTCGGGAAGGTGAACGTAAAGCTTTGCTCGTCGTTCTTACGGATCTGCACATTCTTGTCGGCATTGTCTTTCACCGCAATGTATGCGAGGCTTGGCTCCGCAACGAAAAACACGTACTCGCTGATGGCTTTGCCGGCTGCATCTTCTGCCGATATTTTGGTCGTCGTCTTCACCAGCTGCGAGGTCAAATCCAATGTCCTTTCCACATTGGTGTTTACTATCTCCGCATTTGCGTTAAATAAGCAAAGCAATGCGCTTAGAGCCAGATAAATAACAATATTTTTACTCATGCTCGACTCGAATTTTGGACACGTACATTAAAAAAATTCGAATGCGCTATGGGATGTTTTAGGACTTTTGACAACCGGCGCGACAAGGCAGTGTGACCGCATTACATACTTGTAGAAATACCATAATTTGGGAACAATTGCGGCATAGTAGGGGTATTTTTCAATAAATTTGGGAAATTCCAATGATTTTTTATTTCGAAAAGTATTCGAAAGAATCTAGGAATTTAGGAAGCTTATTCCTTATATTTAAATAATATTTGTTTGAAATGTAACTACAAAAAATCGAATTTAAATTTATTGTATCTACGCCTAACGGGTTTTCTTAAATGGAACTGGTGTTATCGAAATCGGTACTCAAAATTCATAAGATTTTGTTAATTTGAAAATTATTAAAAATTTGAAAAATTTTCAAAATCGGTACTCAAAATTCCTAAGATTTTGTTAACTTGAAAAATATTCGAAAGCATCTATTGGATTTACGAACCTCATTCTTTATATTTACATAAATATTTATTTAAAATGTAACCACAATTGAAATCAAATTTATTGTATCTACTCCTAACGAGTTTTCCTAAATGGAACTAGAGTTATCGACATCAGTATTCAAAATTGATTTCCCTTAGACGGTCAATTTAAAAAAAATGGGAAATTTAAAACAAAAACTATTTTTAAATACATGTTTATTTTAAGAGATTGACTTAATACACTACACCACCCACAGAGGATGTTACCTGCTGTCGTGCCCCCTATTTATGTTATTGGAATTCCATTCGTTCGATGCTTGTTACCGTTACCCCTTGGTTTTTTTATGTAATTCATTCGATTCGTTATTCATTGAACTTCCGTGCTGTAAATATGAATAATATTAAATAATTCCTGTCATCATCCCTCCTTTACCGCCGTTCGTTCAGTTCAGTTCTCTTAAGCACGCATATGCAATATGAACGTGGAGAGGTGTTCTGTCCTCGGCTGTTCCTCCAGTTCCACTTTGGAGAGACACACATAATGCGATTGCGTGAGTTATACGGACAATATTTTTTGCCGACGAATTTAGTCTACGATTGGCACTTCGAAAAAGAAGTTGTATTCGCCGGGCGCATTCCGTCTGCGCATTCTCGAGGCACACCAAGTAAATTCGAATCAGAATTGTGCCATTTTCTCTAAACACACACACATACACCCCTATGTGCAAATCTAATAAGAATGCAGTGAGAAAGCTGTATAAAGGAATTGGACTGCAGTTTTAATAGCCAATGCATACGATTTATATCAACATAAATCTTTACCTGTTTATCCATATTGTCGAAAATATGTAGCTGTGAAAATATTCATCTGTATACTTTATGATTGCATAAACAATTAAGACAGAAATGTGTATATACGCGTAAGGACTTGCCGAACTCTCGTTGCAAACGAAAATCGAAAAAAAAACCAGTGAGTTTTCTTCAATTTTCTGTGTATGCATTTCCTTAAGAAACACATTTTAATACATATGTACATCTTATGTATATGTATCCGTGACGTGTGTATTTTTAGTCAGTCCGTGAGCATAAGATATTAGTGCATGTGAGTGTACATGCATACAAATCTACACAGCAGAAAACATAAGATTTTCGAAATCCGAAATCCAATTAATCAGTGATAAATTATTTTTGTGAGCGTTACATACAATTTTCATGTATCTAAAATACACAAATACATACCGTGACGGTAATACAAACATATGTACATACATACATAGATGGATTGCATTGGCATTTCTACAATATTTGTAGAAACATACATACATACGTACTTATATATGAATGTGTACAAATACATATAATTTAAAGTTCGTTGCAGAAAAATGTGTCGAATATAAATTTTAATTGCAAAGTATACGAATTGTGGAGTCTCGAATTTGGAAATAATGGAACCGAAAAGATGGCACTTGCATTTATCATGTTTTTTGCTACTCCTTAGTTCAACATTTTCTGGTAAGTAAAAGCGAAACAAAATGATAAATATTGAATCCTTGAATGACGTTTTCGGTTGCCAATAAGCTCACGCGCAACGTTGTATGCTATGAAAAACGAAGAAAAGCTTTTTTTACTTAAAGTAAACTAAATCATTTTAGTACCTACATTTTGTTTGTTTAATTTAATTTTAGTTTGTTACTATAAAAATAAAATTCCAAGTGAATACTTAATCTTTTGTTTAAATTTAAATCATATTTTAATGCAATTACTTGTAATATTCGGCGTAATGGTTATTTTGGTCCTCTTAAATTTCATATCATATATATACCTATATCTTACTTAAAACCGTATTAAATACAAATAATATAATTAATACACCATTTCTAATAAATAATCTTCCTTGTATCAATTTTATAAAACATTTTAGATGTAGGAAAAATCACGTCGTCTCAGAATCACTTTGGAAATACTATACAGAGCCAATTTAATACCAAAAACAACACCCGTGTTATTGCACAAAAGGGAGGACTTGCCATTTTGCCCTGTGTGGTAAAAGTTAACTCTCCAGCAACGGTAAGAAATTTAATTGCTTAAGTTTTTTATGTACCGATACCTTTTAACGTTCTTCCGAATCCCCGAACCACCGGGAAATATGGATAGAGGCGCTCCTCTAAATAGTAGTGGGATTGTAGACACTGTAGCTTAGGCTCAGTTCGTCAAATTACCCGAATAACACAATAAATATTTATGTTTTAATCAATATTTATGCTATATTTTGTTTCGTACAATTTGCAGGTTTCTTGGATACGTAGAAAAGACTTTCAGCTTTTAACAGTGGGACTATCCACGCACAGTAGCGACAAACGATTTTTGGTCGAGCACACGCGTCACATGGGCCATTGGTCACTTAGGATTAAAGCTGTTAGAGAGGAAGATCGAGGATTTTACGAATGTCAATTATCTATTTATCCAACTCAGTCAATTGTTATAGAATTAAAAATAGTCGGTAAGTAAACACATCAACTGTAACAAAGACCCAACTAAAAGAAACACCTTTTAAAATTTAACAAAGACCCAACTAAAAGAAACACCTTTTAAAATCAACAGAAGCGGTAGCGGAAATATCAAGCGCTCCCGAACTCCATATTGATGAGACCTCTACGTTACGGCTTGAATGCAAACTGAAGCGAGCGACTGAAAATCCAGCCTTTGTATTTTGGTAAGAAAAATATTATCTCACTCTTCAAAGATGGAATTTCAAGTACTTAAAGATATGAGTTTTATAATTTAATACATGATCATAATCAGATAAACATCAATGGGGTTTGTTTGCTTTATTTGTTCTAACTCCTACACTTTTGCCTTAATAACCCTTCCTGGACTATTAAACTAGTATTTCTTTTTCGAAATTCGATATTTAAGAGAATCTTTAACTACTTCCATCTACCTCAAGCTTCCACGAGTTCACCGACCCTTTCGAAGGCACAGAAATTCTTACTTTTCATCTCGATATCAACAAACCTCCCATCATTATCCTTTAAAAGGCTTCGTGACCTTTGCCAACGTCCTTCCTTTGAAGAGCTGAGACGGGGGGATTTTGCCTCCCGTGTATGTGGTTAGTTACGGCGGTGAAGTTAGAGCACAGGACCCTGCTCAAATTTCTTAGGAAATATTCAAATGTCGATAGCGAACTGTAAACTAGCAGAGCGGGAATAGCGTAGAGTTTTCAATGTATTTATGTGCAAAATTGATTGCAAATAAATTAACACAAATTTTTATTCAGGTCATACTATTATTAAAACTTAACTAAAAGCTTCTCTTTTATCTTTTACAGGTACCATGATAGTAAAATGATCAATTATGATTCACAAGGCGGATTCGTTGTGACATCTATTGGACAAAGTAGCCTGCAGAATCCGCAGATTTTTAGAAGCACGCCAGGGAACAAATCGCGGGTGGTGCCGTCTACCAATGCAAATCCCATGGAATCGAGCAATGGCGGCGGCGTCCTCAACAACCTTCTTGGTAGCTTGGATAGCTTCAAGCCGGCCAACAATCCGCCATCATCAACGCCGTACGTGCAGCAGCATCAGTCTGCATATCTCCTCAATCCCTCAGTGAGTGTTCTCACGGTGAAACAAGTCAATTTTCGTCATGCCGGTAACTACACATGTGCTCCATCAAATGCCCGTCCTGCCAGCATTACAGTGCACGTTTTACGAGGTAAGGATTAGTCAAATAGTACCCTACATTTTGATATATCTTAACGATATTCTTTTCGAACAGGAGAAAAAACGGCGGCCATGCAGCACGCCAATCGGAGTATCCTGGATACTGAAAACAATGGGAACGGAACATTTGGACTAATCAGTTTGGGCGGCCTCAATGGAACCACAAGAGCAGCAGCTCCGACCGAAAGCCTTTTGTATTTCTCTGGCATGTTCCTGCTAATAGCCGCGATAGTATTAGATCGATTCCCGTTAGCAGTTACAGTTACCCACAAGGTATTCGTAGTAGCCATTATAGTTCTAATGCATAGCTGAAACTCATAATTGACGATATTCCAAAGAATGGAGCAACTTCAATCATTCGAAAATTAAAGAATTGAATATTTGTTTTAAAATAGAAGATGTGTAAATAGATCATTGACATACCACATATTGAAAATGCGGAAGCATTGTAAGACATTTACGTACTCTAAGATTAAACTGTATATAGACTTCCATTACATGCAATGTATTGAATTGAGAAATAAGATAATTCATCAACTTGTTACCACAAAGCTTATAAGATGCGGCAGAATTTGAACGGTTAAAAGTGGTGGTACGTACGGTAAAATGTATGCTTAGATGTTCATATTTATTGACTGGTACTGACATTTTAATGTTACAAAACAATGGAATTAGAGTAAAATTAATGATAAAAAAAAAACCATACAGATTTGTTACCTAATAACTCGAAAATTTGATCGTCACCTTTAAACTGTTATTCTGCTCAGTGTTCGATATTTAGTATATAGATTGATTTATGTAAGCACCTTTAGAAGTATGTATGCTAATTCATATATATTGTATGTACAACAACTGTAAATAAATATTACTTTCGTGAGCGTTTTACAGAGCGCTTAAAGTCTTAAATCTAAACCACGGGGCAAAGATGTGCCAGTTTCGTTTTCGTTTAACCTTAAAAACATACGGAATACAGTTTTACAAATTTTGTTGCAGAAATACAAGACGTTTTAAATAAACAGATCAATTTTAAGAAAGTATAAAAGCCTTTTGGACTTAAAGTACGGGCGGGGCTCAAGAATTTTTAAATTTAAAAGTTTGTAACTGTCACAAATCTTTTTTCTATAGCTTATCTATCGATAAATCAATCGATAACTATCGTTAACTCAAGTAAACGATCATTTCAGTGGAATGCCATCTTTAGATAAATAATGTTGGCAAAACAATAACATGAAGTCGGAAATATTAGCAACCGCCTTTGTGGGCCTGGCGGTTAGGTCAATAATATCGCTATATTCGTACTCAGGCTTCAACGCCCCGCCCATGCATGGCGACTACGAGGCGCAGCGCCACTGGCAGGAGGTCACAGTAAATCTGGAGGTCGGCGAATGGTACACAAACAGCTCCCACAATGACTTGATGTACTGGGGCCTTGACTATCCTCCGCTGACCGCTTACCACAGCTATATAGTTGGTCGGATAGGAAGAGCTATCGATCCACGCTTCGTCGAGCTGCACAAAAGCAGAGGCTTCCAGTCCGCAGAGCACAAGCGCTTCATGCGATCAACAGTTGTTGCTGCCGACATCCTCGTCTACTTGCCGGCGATGCTGGCTGTGTGTCTCTGCTTAGCTAAATCCTTCCAGAGCAATGACAAGTTGTTCCTGTTCATGCTGCTCGTGGTATACCCAGGCCAGTTCCTAATAGACAATGGACACTTTCAGTACAACAACATATCGCTGGGCTTGGCCGCCGCTGCAATTGCGGCCATCCTGCGGGGGAGACTTTACATGGCCTCGTTTTTCTTTACCTTAGCTTTGAACTACAAGCAAATGGAGTTGTACCACAGCCTGCCGTTCTTTGCCTTTCTGTTGGGTGAATGTGTGGGGCAGAAAAGGTGTGTACTTAATAGCCAGACTTGAAAAATTCTTGTTAATTATATCTTCTTTGTATTTAAACTCCAGTTTTGGCGCTTTTGCTGCTCGAATTTCAAAGATTGGAGCCATAGTGCTTGCCACGTTCGCAATTTTATGGTCTCCATGGCTTGGATCTCCGCAAAGGGCGCTTGGAGTGTTGCAACGCCTATTTCCCGTGGCTCGAGGGGTTTTCGAGGACAAGGTGGCCAACGTTTGGTGTGCCATTAACGTGGTTTGGAAACTTAAGTGAGTATGCCAAATATGCTACCGGCTTTCCCGTCATTAATGCAATCAAATTTACAGGAAACATTTGCTTAACGATCAGATGGCTATTGTCTGCATTGGATGCACGCTAATCGCTGCTTTGCCCACAAATATTGTTCTTTTCCGAAGACGTACCAAGCTCGGGTTTATCCTGGCTCTTTTCAACACAGCCTTGGCTTTCTTTTTATTCTCTTTTCAAGTAAGAATTTTCCTTTTTAGTTGAAATTTAATTTAAAGAAATTTTTTTTCTTTTTTAAGGTCCACGAAAAAACGATACTTCTTGTGGCCCTACCTGCCTTATTATTACTAAAGTGGTGGCCCGAGATGCTCCTCTTCCTGGAGGTCTCCGTGTTCAGCATGTTGCCTCTTTTGGCCAGAGATGATTTGTTGGTGCCTGCATTAGTATCTACGGTGACATTCCATTTGATTTTCAAATGTTTTAGTACTGAAACAAAGCACAACAATGTCGCAAATATATCAAACATCGTTATGATAATCATTGTGGCGGCTTCATTACTTATACCAGCTCCACCCCGGCTTCCCGACCTTTGGCCCTTAATTATATCTGTTATAAGTTGTGCCCATTTCTGTTTATTTTTTGTTTGGGGAAATTGGCAACATTTTGTGTGTAAAATAAGTTAAGCTGCCAAAGAAATAACTCTGTAAATAAAATATGTCACATTTTTAAGCATTCCATATAAAAGAGAGACCTTCACTTAGTCACAGCGAATATATAAAGCTTATTTCCTATCTTATCAATGAATTTAATCGATAAAGGGGTTACACTATGCATTCTTTTCTTCATTGTTTTAGGCTAATTCACACTATTGTTGAATTTTTCTAATGGGAGCTGAGCTCTAGAATGGGAAAAATTAACACCGAAACCGTACCTAATCGCTTTCATATACGTCACATCCGACATTCAGAATTTCCGCCTTAAACCACAAAGCTCAACATTTTTGGGAATAAACGGAAGAGCCAACTTTTTTGTTGCTCAGTGTTATCAATGCTTTGCTGAAGATAAGATAATGACTGGAAAAAGATTAGGATTTTAATATGTGGAAGTTTGTGCTCAGGTTGTTTAGTCATGTACAACTAATTGGTCGGTGAACAAGCTTTAAAAACATAGTTAGTTAGTTAAAGAAAAAGCGCAATGAATTTAGTAAATGCAACCATATTGGCTGTAGCGATTTTCTGCATCGTTATAGCTAAGGTCGCTGGCGAATCGGAAACAACTGTGGCAGCAGCAGTGCCAAAGGTATTTATTCTATAAACAATAGTTCAGATGGAGAAATTGGCATTTTAAAAGTGTTAAATGTTATTTAATGTGTGTTTTTCGCCTTGTCTTGAAATATATAAAAGAAACCCCCAACAATTGTTAAGAACTCCGCCTCGTTTCAATAAAAAAAAGCTAACCAAGTATAATCGAACCGATAAGATACGCGAGGAAGTGAAAAATGAGTCAAAGATAAAAGCCTTTAACACACGATAAGAGAAATGTATTGCAAAATGTGAAAAAATAGATCGAAAAGCCATAAAACAAAAGAATTAAGGTTGAGTCAAAGCGTGCCCAGTGAATCACAGATATATGTACCTATATTTCCGCTTAAATATATAAATATTTTCAGGAAAAAACAAATGTGAAGGAAAGCGCGCTTTGTAAGAAATGCATCTGCAATTTCGAGACCAGCTTACTTGACTGCACCGAGAAGCTGGGACAATGGCTCTCGGCCGAGGAGTGGGCAATCTTGACCAACGGCGATGTTACATTTAAGACCATCAAGCTGGAGCACAATAACCTGACCAGCATTGCGATTTTGCCCAAATACAACGTGGAGAATTTGTATTTGGCGTATAATCAGATCGAGACCATTGTCGAGGGAGCCTTCCAGAATCTAACCGAGCTCTCCACCCTCGATCTGTCGCACAACAAGCTGACATCGAAGGCTTTGAAGCCCGATGTTTTCAAGGGACCCTACACTGCCAACGATTTCAAGGCGCTGGAGAAGATGAAGTCCCTGAATTTGGGTAACAATGAAATACATTCCCTGGACCCAGACCTGTTTGAGCACATTCCCTACCTGGAGGAGCTAATTCTGTGCTCAAATACTTTCCAAGTAATTGACAAACTGACGGAAACAGCCATTTCGGGATTGACTTCATTGAAGGTAACTTAATCGTAAAGTTGCAACGATTTAAAAAACTTAATTCTTCCCCTTGTAGACTTTGGATATTTCATATTTGGAAATAGATGACCTTCCGGAGACTGTTCTCCATGGACCTCGAGATCTGGATGATCTAATAGCGTCGGGAAATCTGTTCCGCCAGTTACCGGAAGCTTTTAAATACGCCAAGAACCTAGAACGCCTTGTTTTAGACGAAAATCCAATCGAAAGCTTGGAAGGCGATAAGTAAGACAAGGGATTCTTTAAGTCTTTATTATATTCTGACTTTTTGTTTTTGTTCTTTAGTGTATTTCCAGCGATGACTAGCTTGAAGTACCTGCGCATGTCTTATATGCCATATATGTTTAAAATTGGCAATGGAGCACTCAGTGAATTGCAAAGTAAGTTTATATTATTAAATCCGCTTAATTAAAAGGGAATGTTATCTAATATAATGCATATTTTTTAGATCTAACCGAACTGATTCTGTCCGACAACAAAGTCCTAAACGAAATCGATGAGCTTGCCTTATCGAAAAACGTAACTGGAGGAAGATACCTGGACTATCCGCCATTGGAACACGTAATTAAGACCGCTATAAAATACAAGATAAGATTTCTAAGCGAATATTTGCGCAGGTTGACTTGAAAAATTGCAATCTGACGACTCTACCCACACCTCTGCTCGTTAGATGGGATAAGCTGAAGACGCTAGACCTTCGATTCAATCCGTGGAGCTGTGATAGTAGCAACGATCACTTGATCAACATTCTGATAAACCAGATTAACAAAACCAATCCTTTGCTGGCCAAGGATGTCCAGTGCGCCACTCCAGTTAAGTTGAAGGACGTCGAGGTCCTAAGGGTTTCGAGTGAACACCTGGCGGATGGCTCGAGCGGCAGCCTAATCTGGGTAGGACTGCTCGTCATCGTGCTTATTGCCATTCCAACCATGCTGGGTGCCTATGTGATGAAGAGACGCGGCTGCTTTGGTCTGTTTAATCGCAACGAAAACGGCGCTAGCCGTGCTCTCTATAATAGAACCAGTTTCAACGAAGATTTCCATATTTAATTTACACTGACATTGTAACTATAAAATAAAGCCCAAGTGTATATACTTTTTTACCACCTAAGCACAGAAAAATTGACGACTTTTCAATTCAAAAATACAAATTGGAATCGAAAATTAACTGGTTATTAACTTTGTTTTACACATTTATTTTTACGGCTATTTGTTTTTGAAGATTTAAAAATTATGATCGCTTCAACTTAAGTTATGATAATTTTAGACTCGGAATACGGAACACTCACGTTAATTCTTAACTAAGCCAGACTCGAACCCATTAAAGTACGGATGCTCCAGTACATCCTTGGCGGAAATGCGGTGGACAGGATCATAAATTAACATTTTCTGGATGAGATTAACTCCGTTGGCATCGAGATTTTTCAGCTGGTTGGTCAATTGGTTGGTCGACCAGCAAGGGAAAGTGTTCTTGTAGTCGGGCAGTGAGGTTACGCCTGGCCAAATGTCTTCAGTTGGGGTTTTAAGAATTCTGCAAATCACAGATGTTAATATCTCGCAAAATAAACCCAGAATATAGTTAATAACCAACCTAAACATTCGGAATAGTTGATCGATTTCAGAGTCTCCCTGAAACAGCGGTTTCCTCGTTGCCATCTCAGCGAATATGCAGCCAATGGACCAAATGTCGACGGGACAGGAGTAACGGGGTGAGCCCAGCAAGACCTCCGGTGCCCGGTACCACAGCGTCACGATCTCGTGAGTGTAAATGCGCACGGGAATGCCAAAGGATCGGCCAAGCCCAAAGTCGGCTACCTTTATCAGGCCGTTCTTGTCAATCAACAAATTCTGTGGCTTCAGATCACGATGCAGCACTCGGCGACGGTGGCAAAAGAGAATGGCACTCGTTATCTGGTACAAGTAGCTTCTGACTAATTCACTTTCCATATGCTTATCCGCCGGCAACGAGTCCATGTACTTTTTGAGGTCCATCGATAGGAATTCAAAGATCAGATATATGCGATTCTCTTCCATTAAAACGTCCTCCAAACAGACAATGTTCTCATGCTTCAATTCTTTGAGCAATGAAATTTCTCTGTATAAAGAAACAAATTTGGTAAAACGTCGAGTAAAGTACTATATGATATAGGCAATAAGCTTAAGACATTGCAGTCATTTAGGATGTGCATAATTAATTAACATTCCCGGAAAGAAAGTTATGTACGGATGTACGTACACATGACTGTACATATGTACATTTGATCATACTTAATTGTAAGTGGTATTTCCACGTAAAGTGGGATTAAGAAACACAAAAAGATCAAACAAAACACATATTGGTTAAGAATCTGTTTACATAGCACATCTTCAATGGAAAATAAACATAAGAACACATATTTTGCGAAAGGCTTGGATGCCTAGTTCATCCGACGCCAAGACAGGTTACCTGATGGCGGTCGAGGGGACGCCCTCGTCGTCCGATTCCAAGCGAATTTTCTTCATAGCGACTATTTGCCCTGTTAGGCGGTTGCGTCCTTTATACACTACACCATATGTGCCCTCTCCAATCTTCTCAATTTTCTCGAAATCTTCCATTATTTATTTGACTTTTTCAAACCACAGCCTTAAATTAGCGCGTTTTCAAAGTCGGACTCCGAATGTTGCCGGACTGTCAAACTCCAGCAAACAAGAGACGAGAAGTCTACTTTATTTGTGTGGAATTTGAAATATGCAAGTGGAACACTAAAATGCAGCTCTAAATAAAAATCAGCTTATACATATATTCTCAATGCTAAGCAATGGCTTATTTTTTTTTAATTTTGGTATTGTGTCTCATTTAGCAATAACAAAAAAAAGGCTTCCTACTGCAAAACTAAAAATATTTTAAGGGATGTGGCATAGTAAAATTATAATTTTTTCATGGGATGTAAATTTAGCATTTTTTTTTTAAATAGAATAACTTAACAGTACAAAACGAAAAAGAAAATGTTTCTTATAAGAAGAACAGTAAAATTATATTTAAAATGTTTCCAATCGTTTCCTTGTTTCAATTTTATTCGTTCCAAATATATTGAGAACGTGTCGTTATATTGACCTTGTTACATGCTTTTCTCAACACATACCAATATTTATTAAAATAAATTTATTATTTGTTGCCGATCGAACAGAATGTCAATATGTCATTCCTAAGCAGAATAGCCGTAAAATCTTTAAGTTTCAGGTGAGTCCACTCATTTATAAATGCCATAAAACTTGTTTCTTTCAAATAAAACCCATATTTGTATTATTTTAGCGGCGTTCGGTGGATGTCGGTGTATCCTAAACACTACGCGGAGCCGGTGGTACAAAAATATAAACAGAATGAGCAAAAGAGTGAATTAGTCAAGCTCCATCATGTGCCGATTAAGGCGGCCGTCAACAAGGCTTCCGATACCGTCTTCCATGACGATACGAAGGAGAAGATGGTGAATTATATAACGAAAAAGGGAAATAGCGCTTTGGCCAGATCGCTTCTGTCGAAGACGTTGGAACTAATCAAACGCACCCAGACGGAGCATATGAATCTGGCCAAGGGGGACAAGGATAAGATTAACACCAATCCCGAAACTCTGCTTAAGCAAGCGGTGGAAAACTGCAGACCATTGCTTCAAGTAACTAAAATAAAACGAGGTGGAGTCAACTACCAGGTGCCGGTTCCCATAACGACAAGACGGTCGTACTTCTTGGCCATGAAGTGGCTATTGGAAGCGGCCCGTGAGAAGGAGCGCAAAGTGTCCCTACCGGAGAAGCTCGCCTGGGAGATACTGGATGCTGCGCACGGACAGGGAAGAGTCGTTAAGCGAAAGGATGATTTACACAGACAATGTGAAAGCAACCGAGCCTACGCACACTACCGATGGAGCTAAATTTACTTGTTAACGATTTCCGTTTTTTTTTTACAATAAAGTTCAATTTGATGTTACATTTTACATTTCTTTAGAGTATGCTTTGTAGTGTCTTCTATTATTTATTTTCGCTTATAAACATCGCCAGATTAGGTGATTTAGCCAAGTCTGTTCATCGGTTCAAGGAAACGAATTCTTCCACAATTAGATATTTAAAATAAAATAAGTATTCCCAAGCAATATTATAGAACCTGAATACTAACTTTATTGCAAGCTTCAGCTTCTTTATTAATTATAACATTCAAAGTTTAAAATGTGGGCACAATTCTCCCAGCACTCGCAGCCATGTTTAGCTCTGTACGGTTAAGAAAGGGAATTTTCATGGTCGCGCTGATACAAAAACTCTGATGACTGGACCAAACCCAATAAATTTAGAAAACTGCATATATTCTGAATGATAGAGATCGGGTTTCAACCCGGATCAGACTCAGAATTTCGATTAAAAACTTCCAAAATATATATAAAAAAAAGGGAGCAAAAACCATACATTATATACATACATATCAATTTTTATAATATAGCTAAAATTCATAAAGAAATGGTCTTGAGTGGAGTTGAGTAAGTTAAGAAAAATTAATAAATGACATTTTATTTTTATGAATATTACATTATATTATTGATGTATAAAAAAAAGACGGCCATAAAAATGAAAGCAAACCTCTTACAGTCAAAAAATCCAGGGCCAAGAGTAAAATGAGTACCGAAATAAAGAATAATTTCTTTAAAAAAACTAGCTAGCACGATAAAAATAAGTAATAAAATAAAGTTCAGATCTGTTTAGTTGAGTATACTTATATATATTTTTTTTAACATAGCCGACATTCATAAAGAAAAGGGATTAGATGAAAAATAAGTTAAGATAAATTAATAAATGATATGACAAAGCAACCATAGAAAAAAGAGCTAAATAATTAAAGATGCCTCCAAAAATTATGACTAAGATTAAAATAAAAACCAAATTGCGGAAAATGAAATAATAATAAATAAAATAGCACGATAAAAATAAGTAATAAAATAAAGCCCACTGGACCAAGATCTGTTCAGTTGAATAGACCGGACACGAATGAAAGATTTCGGAGCATCAGAGTTAAAGTGACATTTAAAATGACATGCTAGAGGTGGAAAACGTATATCCACAGACATATAGAAATGGATATCCAGCCCGAAAACAGCGCCCACTTGCGTTTCGTTTAAGAAAAGATTTTAAAAATCACCTACGCGTTGATTTTTTCCGCCAAATACATCGATGTCCTTTTTATATCGATTTCACTGTTTTATCTTAAGTGTCCATATTTTGACATCGTTTTTCAATTCGATTTTCATGTAATATTTTAATATAACTGTCAAAATATTACTCAGATTAAAAAAAAAATTGGCTATTTTCGAATTTTTAACTATACCAAATTGGTTTAAGAGTAAAACACTTTATATATATTAAACAAATTTAAATGTACATACAAATATCGTTCATGAAATATGTATTAATATTTTTTTTTTCTTAATTTGATAGCCGTGGGTAAATATTCCTATTCTTCAACAGTTGAAATTATGGTATTATTTAGGTATATCGATAAAACTCAAAATTTTTAGCAACAGGTTTGGTCGAATTTGTTTGTTATCACGAGATGTGTACTGATTATGTGCACAATTGAATTTGGTTGCAATGCAAGAACTAAAGACCATCCATCAACGGTTATATATATTTATAATTTATTAAAACCCATTTTGTGTTGAGGAAAATAAAATACCATAACCAGAATATACTAAAATATTAAAAAATTTATTTTAATTTTATATTTAATCTAATACATTTTTAAATATTTTATAATGTGTTGTAACTATCCATATACACATATTTATTTGTAAATTTTAATATTCATAGCCAAGTCACAAGTTGGAAAGGTGATGTGAACACCAATTTATCGAAATATTTATTCGGTGAAGTGCTATCGAAACGCAACGCTACAGATGACGCACGAAGAGAACAAAGATGGCGATCCCGAGCACACGAAAATTAAAACGAGCTGAAATTTGATAAATAAAGAATTTTTGTACTTATAGTTTAAATTCGCAAGAGCGCAGTGGAATAAATCAATTAACTAAAGTGTCGTGCGTACTTACAATGTGTAAACGAAAAGTTTATCGCAAAACAGTTCGTTTTTAGCTGTGCATTTTACCATAATCCCACAACACACATAATCTTACTAGTTGAAGTTGACTGGACGACATTATAAAAAAAAAAAAAGAAATTGGGTAAATCTACCAATCGCAATAAAGTATAAGGATTCTCGGTATTAATACAACAAAAAAAATGTATATGTAATACATAGGCTGTGGCTCGACGTCAACACTCTCGCTGCAACAAAAGGAATTGCATACATAGAATTTACAGTGGATATTAGGGTGAGTACTTTTCACAAATTTTTTTTAAATTGAATTGCAGGTCCCAGGTTATGCTTTATGTGTTTTTGTTTGAATTGTTTTTCGGTGCAGTTGCATATGCATTTGCTTAGTTGTTGAGCATGTATGTATATACCAATATATACACAAAGTTATGCACGAATTTATTCCACTCTTTATTGTATGTGGATACCATTTTCATGATTCTGCATACATACACATGTATGTATGTATGCATGTACGAATGCTCGTAAACAAAGTAACTGCTTATGTATAATGCATAGGTGTAACATCACATGAATTAAGTTACTTTCGTCAAGTGTGTTGTGTCTGTGTGTGTTGGGTTTATTTATATATGAACAAATTTAATACATACTTTTAATTTTCTGCATCGGATTCACAAGTTGTATATGATGTACATACGTGTATAACTCATGTACATGTAAAAATATCGTGTACATGAGTTGCGTACGCCTTTCGTGGAAAAAAATATTAAGAATATCAGTTGTAGGAAATTATTCATTTAAGAAAACTAGCTAATATTAATAAGTATATTTTTCAATTCGTTTGTTTAGTTTTACATTGCTTTATATGAAGTTCAAAATGTGTAGGTTAATTCTTCACGTCGGAAAGATATTTAAAGTATTGGTTTTTTACACAAAATATGGTATGAAATAATCTGTTAAACTATATATATTATTATTTTATAATTTGATAAAGCTACTAAGGCCATACTTAGTTTTCTTCATGAATTGAGAAAGCAACAATTTTTTTGTATCGTTACCTGTTAAACAAATAAAGAAACTAATAGCTTTTATTCCAGGAAATGTTTTATTTAAACCAGATTAGGCTTGAATTGCGGCCTATATAAGCGAAATATACCATTGTAGGCATATCCTGTGAAAGATTTCATGTTTTTTACTTGTTAAATTTTATAAGATGGAATGTATTATGTTTCCTTAGGCATATTAAGTTAGTTTTGAGTTAGTTAGGAAGAAGTCATAACAGTATCAACACTTGTAGATTAATATTCTTACATTATATACTCAACAAACATAAACTTATATACGATCCCTGTTGCTTTCTTTTAGATCTATTGCTGAAATGGCGACCAGTGACGACGAGCCGATGCACTTGTATGAGGTGTTCCAGAACTGCTTCAACAAGATTGCCAACAAGCAGCCTACGGGAACAGTTGGAGCGGATCGCAGCGGCGGCGGGGGATACCATTCGCCGTACGGCGGACTCGGCGTAGAGAATGGCATGTACCCCAGTGACTTTAGCTCGATGCACGATGCCGGAAACGGGGGCAACAATCGCTTCGCCAATGCCTCGACCGTCGACCAGTATTTTGATTCAGCCGCCGCCGTTGCCGCCGGCAGCGGAGGAGGAGGAGGAGGACCGTGGTGTCAGTCTGGGCAAATGGTGGGCAGCGGCAACAATAGCTATATGGGCCAGGCGGCGGCGTACCAAAATAGCGGTCCGCTCTCGTCGCACGCTCTTGACCAGCAGCAGCAACAGCAGCAGGTGCACCAAGCGGAAGGACTGGGAATGGGCGATGGCATGCTCTGTCCAGTGTCTACGGCACTGCCGCCGATGAGCTCCTTCCGCGCCAGCTCTGGAGGCGGACAGCCGCAGCAGGCTCCAGTGAACGTGAATTCCCCAGCCGTGTTCAACTCGCCGCAGGCCCACAATCACAATCACAACCACACAGTACAAGCACAGCACAGTGCACTGTCCACGGCTGGACCGCTTGGCCATCACTCGCTCAACCACACCACGCCGCATCCACATTCCTCCCACACACATCCGCATCCACACGCCCTGCCCCACGCTCACGCCCACGTCCTGCCCCACGCCCATGGCCATCACAGTCAGCAGAACAGTCCTGCGGTGCAGAGCTCGGATGCGTTCAGTGGTGGCGGCGGCGGGGCCAGCGTGAAGGTGGCCGGAGCTGGTAACTCTTCGGCAGCGGCCCTGCGGCAACAGCAGATGTACATGCCGGCGGATCAAAGTATTAGTAGTTTCGGCTCAAACCCCTCCACGCCTGTTAACTCGCCACCGCCGTTGACCCAATCGGTGGTCGTCGGAGAGCCGTCCGTTTCTGGAACCGCTGGCTGGGGTCATTCGGTGCTAAATGGCGGCGGCGGCGCCAGCTCGAGCTATGCCAACGATATGGTTCCTGTGTCCAGTCTACACACCATGGCCTCAGTGTTCCAGGGCGTGCGCATGGAGGAGCGTCTGGATGATGCCCTCAATGTGCTGCGGAACCACTGCGAACCGGAGATGCTGGCCGGCGTCAATCAGTCGCTGGCCTCAATCGACAACATGGATGCGGCGTTGGCATCCTTTGTGCCGAATTCGCCGCCGTCGTCGCATATGGGAAGCGGCGGTGGAAATGCTGGCTCCAATGCTGCCTTGGTGCACGAGGTGCTGGCCTTGGGCGCAGCTGCTGCGGGTCAGGCAGGAGGCAGCCTGGCCAGTCTAAAGCTCGACCGCAGCGGTGCTGCGTCCACGTCGTCAAAGCAAACGAAAAAGCGGAAGGAGCACACGGCCATCAGCAATGCGACGGCAACAGTGGTCCCGGCAGGCGTCTCCACCACCACCTCAAGTCTGACCAGTTTGGACATTTCTTCGGACACGAAACCCACTAGCTCCATTGAATCCTCGAACTCGGGACAAATGGGACAGCATTCGGGCTCGAAGGGATCAAAGAGACCGCGTCGCTACTGCTCGTCGGCGGAAGATGACGACGACGCTGAGCCAGCGGTCAAGGCCATTCGGGAGAAGGAGCGACGGCAGGCGAACAATGCGCGCGAGAGGATTCGGATTCGGGATATCAATGAGGCGCTGAAGGAGCTGGGACGGATGTGCATGACACACCTGAAGTCGGACAAGCCGCAGACGAAGCTGGGCATTTTGAACATGGCCGTCGAGGTGATCATGACGCTGGAGCAGCAGGTGCGCGAGCGCAATCTGAATCCAAAGGCGGCGTGCTTGAAGCGGCGCGAGGAGGAGAAGGCCGAGGATGGGCCGAAGCTAAGTGCCCAGCAGCATCACATGATACCGCAACCGCAGCCGGGTGGAGGAGGAGGTGGGCCCGGGAGTAGTTACCACAGCCAGCCTGCGCAGACCATCAGTAGCATGACCATATCCCTACCCGTCAACCAGGCCGCCAGCAGCGGCCTGCCACCACACTTGCAGCAGCAGCAACAGCAGCAGCAGCAATCCCAGCTCGGGCACGTCCAGCTTCCGCAATAGCATGCACCAAGCAGGAGCAGGAGCCATCCCGTGTGGAGATCGTCATCCCCGTCGTCGTCGTCGTCCCTCTCTTCCATAAAAACCGAATGTATTGAGGCCAAGTACTCGGCAGCAAGCTTGGAACTGGTGGAGAATCAGGTTTTAAGCAATATGTTCTGGCGTTGTCGTCGTCCTCCCAAATTGCAGCCACAACAAAAATCCCTTCAAAATGTACAACACTTTTAAACACACCCACACACAATATAAAAACTAAAAACTAAAAAAACAACTACAAAAAAAGAAGAAGAAAACGCCCAAATGATTGCCAATCCACATCCACAAAAACACACACAACACACACTCTCTATTGCTCTTTTTAAAAAACGATTGTATATAGCTGTTCCATTATGTTTAATAACCTTGGGAAGATCTTTTTTCGTTTCTTTAGAATGTTTTTCGATTTTAATATTAATTATTTGTTTATTTTGTGCGATATATATCACCGTAGCCATATTTTTTTATATACATACAAAATACAATGCATACAACATAACGACATAATTAAGTGAAAAATAGTTTTATAATAAAAGAAATGAAAGAAAACAAAAAAAAAAAAGGAAAACACAACACACAACACATAGACTTACTTCTATATATTCCCGAGAGAGCTAAGGAATAAATATGTCCATATTAATATATATATTTTATATTGTGTTACAAATGTTCTTCTTGTGTGTGATTACAGAGCGAAGTTTTGCACATAACGACGGTGAACTACCACGGAAAATTAATCGTTATCTAAGATCTTTAGCTGGTAATTGTTGTAGTTAACTTAAGGCTTCAAAGAGACACACGTTCGTGTGTGTTGCATATACTTTAATTAATTATACATATATATATTTTTCGCTAGAGTTAGGGCAGCCGGAATTAAGAGAAACGAAGCCATCATTATAATATATATATATTAACTGAAATGAAAAGTGAAGTGAATGCGTGTAGTTAATGTTGTTATTTTCCCCAACATGGAAAAGAGAGTGACTCTTTGAAGGCAAAATCAATTCTAACTATTTCATTCTCACATTTGCCCCGAACTTTTCTTAGCTTTTTGGTATATTTTACACCGCTTATAACAACATTACAACTTCATGAAACTAACTTGTACAATTCTTAGACTTCGTGACTTCAATATAATTTCGTTATGAATAAATGGTATAATATCACGTTTATACCTTAATAATATTTGTGTAAAGCTGTCGATTTTATTTGTTTGTTGAACTTGAGATGTGCCTCGGTTAAGCAATAGAATGCCTCATGTCTCCTGTCTGAATAGAACCGTTTTAATACCCGGTACCCATAGGGTATAAGTTGGTGCCAACCGAGATTGTATGTAACAGGTAGAAGGTGAAATCTCCGACCCTATAAAGTATATATATTCTTGATCACCATCACCAGCCGTCTGTCCGTCCGTGTGAAACAACAGATCTCAGAGACTATAAGAGCTCGAGTTACAAAATTTGGTGACAACATTGGAATCTGTTGCACGCAGATCAAGTTTGTTTTCAAATTTGGCCACGCCCACTTCCACCTCTGCAAATCATAAAAAAACTTTATATTAGTCGTGATTTTCGGCTTAAAGTATAATATAATAATAAATATGGAAGTTATTAAGCGATAAAGTTTCTGTGAATGCTTCTTCTATGTTGAGAGCGCACGTACGTGTTGCTCAATATGTTTCTAGCAACATTTGTCTTCATTTGTCAACATTTTTAAAATTTTGTTGTATTTAATTTCATCCACAATGCTTTGGGTACCGGGTATCTTACAGTCGGTCACACTCGACTGTAGCTTTCCTACTTGTTCTTTGTGGTCTTCCTTTGAGCGCTTTTTGTGACGCTTTTCTCCATAATAACCTATGCAGAGAGCGATTCTGCTGAGCGCTCGAACATTGAGAGTCAGAAGTCATGTTTACTTCATATCAACTAACCCACATAGACATTGAAATCGATGCCGAAGATAAGATTAAGATGCCTTATTCCCCAAAACCAGCATAGACTTTGATTGACTTTTATTTACAAACTGTTTTTATTGCCTTGAACTTTGTTCCTAAATGCACAACTATGAAATTATTATTTCGGATATAATGCCAGTTACTACGTTTACATTACAAGTTCGACACACTCGAATCCAATACAGACATCGCCTCGTCCTTCTCCTCCTGCAGCTCCTTGCCAGTTACGCTCAATTTGGTCTTGGCAAAGTCGCTGAGTGTGAGGCCATCGACGATCTTCCATTGCTTGTTCTTGATCTCAACGGGGAAGGAGAAGATCACATCCTTAGGCGAGCCGTAGCTGCCGTCGGAGAAGACGCCCATCGAAGCGAACTTGCCGGGAGCAGTGCCGTTCCACCAGTCGTGCATGTGATCGCAAGCAGCCTTGGCCGCCGACATGGCCGATGACATCTTGCGGGCAGCGATCACCGCAGCTCCACGCTTCTGCACCGTCTCGACGAAGGCACCCTGCAGATAGGCCGTATCGTTGACAGCCTCGACCACGGACTTCGTGGCACCGTTGACTGTGACCTTGCCCTGGCCAGCATCGGGATACTGGGTCGAGGAGTGGTTGCCCCAGATGATGACGTTGCTAACAGCGGAAATGGGCACGCCCAACTTGGCGGCGATCTGGGAGGTGGCACGGTTCTGGTCTAGCCGGGTCATTGCCGAGAAGTTCTCGCGTGGAATGGATGGTGCGTATGAGGAGCACACCAAAGCATTGGTATTGGCCGGGTTGCCGACGACCAGAACCTTGACATCCTTCTTGGCGAACTTATCCAGCGCCTGGCCCTGCGTCCTGAAAATCTTCACGTTCGCAGAGAGCAAGTCCTTGCGCTCCATTCCCTCCTTGCGGGGCATGGCGCCCACCAGGAAGGCGGCCGACACATCCTTGAATCCAACAGCCGGGTCGGTGGTTGGCACAACCTCCACAAGCAGCGGCAACGCACAGTCAGCCAGCTCCATGACCACACCCTCGAGAACGCCGACCATGGGCGGAATATCCAGCAGGTGGAGAATGATGGGCTGCTCCTTGCCAAAGACCTCGCCGCGGGCGACCATGTACAGCAGGGAGTAGGCAATCTGCCCAGCAGCTCCAGTCACAACAACGCGAATTGGTTCAGCCTAGAAAATGGGTTAAAATTGTTTGTTAAAATCTAGTAATAAATGGTTTCCTTTACACACAATTGTAACAACAAAAAGGTATACCCCTAATATCAATTTATTTTTAGGTATCATTTATTAAACAAAGTTCGTGTCCATTTCAGTAAATGTTTACGGTAAAAATTTAGCTAAGTATAGGATGCAGCTGGGCTAACTATACTGTAATTAGAACTGCTCATTTTTCATCCAGCCTTTGCCTTCGGACTTTATTAGATTATTTATTTATAGACAGTTGGCACACATTTGTACTTTCAAATTAACGAATTTCTCTGTTGAATTAGCACTTTTGGGGTTTATCATATATATTTAATGCAAATATGATAATTATAACAAACAACTATAACGCTATTTGTTTATTTTTGCCAGTTTAGAGCGTGTTTCGACTTTCAGATACTCTGTAATTTGTTTTGCACCAATAGTTTGTGTTGAAATTAATACAAAACTTGACCCAAAACCCTGGGACTTTTTGCAGGAATACCTCACCATCCTAGTTACGTAATCTCAGTTAATCCTTTGCTGAGAAAGCAACTAAATGTAGGGCACTGCTTGCAATTAACCCTTATCCATGTTTTTCCTTATTCACACGCACACCATGCAAAGGAGGATATCACGTTCACAATAGTCACAAGTGCGTGTGTGGTGGGGAAAAGTGCAATTTGCTGATGGATTAAACCGGAACTCCTGGTGTGTTGACCAATTATGATAAGATATGACATTTGAACTATATTCGGACTTCGCTTTCGCGGAGGCAATCAAGTAAGTATTGTGTGCTGTTTATATAAGCGTTATCTACGCTGGAAAAAAATTATGACAAATAACAACAAATTGTTTTATCTTAGTCAATTGCCAATTAGCCTGCATACAAAATCATTTGATGCTCTTCAACGCAATCCATTTGTGCATTTGTATGTATGAATTTACGTCAGAATGGGTTTTAAAGATTAGCAGGGTGGGAGAGAGGTCGAATGAATGTTAAATTTCCAGAAAAAATTTTGCCAACATCCACACATACTTCCATAACTGCACAATATTTTTATACACCGTTGTACTAATACATATGTGTGCAGATTCCATTTAGCATTTAAAATGCAAATTTCTATATTATTAACAACAATAATTTGATACTGTATACTATATATTTCTCCAATATTAAGCCGGCAACGTACCATTTTAAGAATTTCACAGGTGCAGCGGTCGACGGACGAACTTCGAGTAAAAACGTAAATAGGGATCGCCAATTGCCAACCTGTTACTTTTCCCAATTATTTTTCAAGTCACTACTTTTTCTGTTTAAAAATAGCCGTGATTTGGGGTTAGGGGTGGAGAAACATCGATGTCAGCAAACATCGATGTTTTTCGATGTTAAAAAAAAAAAAACATTAAATTCAAATAATTAAGAGAAGAAATATCTTATTATGACGTGGGAATGTTGCAAAGCGAAAAACGATAAAAAAAAATACCACCTCTGTTTAAAAAGCTGCCAACTCGTAACGTCTCTTTTGTCTTTCGCGTGGGAGAGAATAACATAACATAACATAAGAAGAATAACATCAAATTCAAGCGCGGCGGATTCAAAAATTGTTAATATTTACCATTTATTTTAAAATTAAATTTAAAAATATTAATAATATGAAAATATGAAAGCAAATAAAATTACCCCACCTTGCGGTCGCTTCGATTTTCTAAAGGCCATCTACATTTAAGAATTTAGCGGCGCTTTGTCAAAATTCGGGTTAACAGAGTCAAATTTCGAGTTAACATGTATTTGGACGTAAAATTTCGGGTTAACATGTAAATGGGGTCGAATTGAAGCTGTTAAGAACAACAGTCTGCTAAAAGGAGAGGAGAGAGCCGAGAGCGAATCTCTCTGAGAAACCTGTTACTTTTCCCAATTATTTTTCAAGTCACTACTTTTTCTGTTTAAAAATAGCCGTGATTTGGGGTTTGAGGTGGAGAAACATCGATGTTTGCTGACATCGATGTTTTTCGATGTTTAAAAAAAAAACATCGATGAAGAAAAACATTAAAGTATTTCGATGTTTTCATAAAAACATCGATGAAACATCGATGTTTTCAAGAAAAACTAAAAAAAAATTTTCTTAAAAATAAATTAAAAATTTCTTCCCTTACTTGTGTGATGTGACAAAAACATCGATGTTTCCCCACAAAACATCGATGTTCCCAAACATTTCAAAAACATCGATGCATCGATGTTTCTCCACCTCTATTTGGTGTGCTCTCGAGCCGATTTATTATGGGAACGTTTGGAATTTTCAGCAGATGTGAAACACAGAGCTCATCAGCTGGCAATTATATTAGTATTAATATTAAGGTTATTGTCTTTAAACATTTAAAAATATTTCTCTCAAACAAGGGATCACAACAAAAAGATAACAACTTTACAAAAGCAAAGTATCTTAAAATAAATCAATTTTATTCGTCAGTCTTAAAATCGATTAGAATTTTTTTTTCGCATTTTAAATAATAAAATGTAATTATAGATGAATATTTTGTAGTACACAATTTTTAATAAAATAAAAACTAAATAAAAAATAAATACCACCAAAGAAAATCAGATTGTATAGTTTCTTCGAGTAGCTATCGATAAATCGAGTTGTAAATGTATGTGTATCGAATGTTTCGTGTGAAAAAAAATTAAGTCTTTAATTTGGCGAATCCATTCGTTTACTTTGCGTTTATTTTTAGCCTTAGTACTTTCGTTTGATACGTTTGCTACCAAGTATTCATAAATAATAAAAAGCGTTCAGAAGTTCAAATTGCAAATTCAATTCCAAATTGAATATCCATCAAGTATTCAGAGTGAATAAAGAAAACCTACATCACACCTACATACGTGTTACGTGTACATACATATGTGTATGTATATATACCCTCGCTTATGTACATTTATCGTTTTTATTTCCTATTTGCTTATTGTTTTCTCCTTCTAAATCGATTTCCCATACAATTTCTATATGTTTCGGAGTTCTTGTCCAATTTTTTTTTACCTAAAACAGCAGTGAATGTTTCTATAGAGTGCTAGCAAAAAAAATGTACGTGCTACGTATGTACATGTACATAGTGCTTATGTGCGCATTTATAGTAGGTTAACAAATAACTGATGTACAACTAAAATATGTACTTTTTGTTGTTGCAAGTCTACGGCAATGGATAAATATTGCACACTGACCACACATACTGAAGTTTGTACATATGGACACATATCCCCGGTTATTAAACTCTTAATATTACTTTCTTTTCTACAAAGAAAGCTGTAACTTGTGCTGTGAATACATATTTACGTACATACGTTAAAATCTTTTTGATATCTGTTATGAAAAGGTATCCATATTTAAAAATACACTTGTTTGTGTGCGTGCAGACGGTCGTGCATATGTGCGAATGCTTGTGGGTGCCATTTGTATATATACAAAAGACTTACCTGAACAGTAAACATGAAAGTGGATGTAATCAACATTATACCAAGCGCTGTATTTAACCAAGAACAAATTAGCAAGCTATGAAAGTGATTCATCTCTCACCACCGATCCATACATCATATTTGTTTTCCCCTATTTTCTTTGGAAAAAAGGAAATACAAGACGGAAGGGGCTTATCCACAGGTGCCCAGTCTCGAAAACTTGTTTTCATAGGGGTGCCAGGTTCCGTAAACTGGCGTTCATAGTGTGCAAAATAAGTGAAAAAGTTTAAATGAATCATGCTTTATTTTTGGTATTAATTAAGAAGAATATGTATGCCTAATCTTAATCATAATTAGAAGTTCTTAATTAATATGTATTATCTCACCTTGACGCAGTTGTCACAACTTTATGTAAAATATATATTTTGCATTCAATATTTTTCAGCTTGGTTCCCATTCTTATCAACCATAAATTAAAATTTAGCACTGGGAATTCGTTAACTACCGATAAACACCTGAAAAATGAACGGTCTGAGCAGCAATGATGACGCCGTCGAGTGTCCCTTGTGCATGGAGCCTCTGGAGGTGGACGATCTAACATTCTTTCCCTGCACCTGTGGATACCAGGTGGGCTTTGGTAGTCCCCCTTAATTCGCATCATATTTATGTGTGTTTGCTTTCAGATTTGCCGATTCTGTTGGCATAGGATCCGCACGGATGAGAACAAGCTGTGTCCGGCGTGCAGGAAGGAGTATCCGGAGAATCCGGCGGACTTTAAGCCTCTAACGCAGGAAGAAGTGAGTTGCTGCTAACTTTAATATTATATATGGATTGTTTTTTCTAACGCAAGCATCTCTAATATTCATCAGATGATCGCCTTCAAGTCCCAGAAACGCCAAAGGGACCAACAGCGAAAACAGAAGATCACGGAGAACCGAAAGCACTTGGCCAATGTGCGGGTGGTCCAAAAGAACTTGGTTTTCGTTGTTGGCTTGCCACCGCGACTTGCTGACGCAGACGTAGGTTGCGCTAGAGTTGGGAGATGTAAGAGACTAACATTGTGACTTTTGCAGATATTAAAGAAACACGAGTATTTTGGTAAATATGGGAAAATTCATAAAGTCGTTATAAATCCAAGTACCACGTATGCCGGGGTCCAGGTAAGAGTTGTAAGATTCAATTATTTACTTACTCATACAGTGGTGCTCATAGACTTAAGCCACTGCCACTACCATAAACTGTTTTCTTAATAACTTTTGTGAACATATTTATTTCGGCCTGAAATTTTTACATTTTGCAACCCTGTTATTTAAGCAGCTAATCACAGTAAAAAATGACAAGCAGGAATTCGAGGGTTCCCAAAAAATTCACTAAATGTCAAAACGGAGTATTGCGCTCTGCTCATATACTTAAGCCACCTTGAGCTAAAATCGTCAAACTTGTGTTTTTTCCGGGAAAGTTGTGCTAGTTATTTTCTAAACTAAAATATTGAATACTAAATACGTTTCCCAAAACAATTTGACCGCTATGGCTAAAAATAAAAATACAAATCCGGCCGAAAGAGAGCTAATATGTGAATATTACTTAAAAAACACAAGTATTCTACAAATTTGTAAGACTTTACATTTTTCGCGTGGCAAAGTCCGAAATGCCATTGCATTTTATAAGAAACATGGAACCTGGGAAAATATTCCACGTGAAAAGGCCAGAAAAACCACTTTAAACGACGATAGACGGGTTGCCAAAATCAGTAAAGCCGATCCGTTCTTGACTTCGACGCAAATCAGAGGTCAAATGGTGGCAGATTATGGCGTGAATGTGTCCTCTCAGACCATAAGAAGACGGCTAAATGAATTCGGGTTATATGGACGCATTGCCCAAAACAAACCATTGCTGTCCATTAAAAATGTTAAAAAACGCCTTCAGTTCGCCAGAGAGCATATTCAAAAAGGTTCCAATTTTTGGAACATGATTGTTTGGAGCGACGAATCC
>VNJW01002202.1:0-22054 GCA_008042615.1 Drosophila auraria | reverse complement strand
TCTAGAACTATAAAAAATGACTATATCTCGAAATTTATAGAAATTCGTTGAAAAACAGAGAAATTAAAAATTTTTGTACATTAATTTCGCCATCACTCCTATGGCAGCTATAGGATATAGTGGTCCGATTTCGACCGTTCCGACATATATACTGCGTGCTAAAGAAATAAGAATATGCTGAAAATTTCAGCCCGATAGCTCAAAAACTGAGAGACTAGTTCGCGTAGAAACCGACAGACGGACAGACAGACGGACAGACAGACGGACAGACAGACGGACAGACAGACGGACAGACAGACAGACGGACATGGCTAGATCGACTCGGCTGGTGATGCTGATCAAGAATATATATACTTTATGGGGTCTGAGATGCCTCCTTCACTGCGTTGCAAATATCATGGCAAAATTATAATACCCTCTGCAAGGGTATAAAAACAAAATATAGTTTGACATAAACGGGGTTCGAACCCACAACTTTCGTTGGTTTGAATAAAAAAGAACGGTTTTTGTGGCCATTAAGCTCCTGAGCTACGAGTGTCTTTGCAATCCAAGCTTATTTTGATAACTTTATCATTAACGAAAATTCTATAAATAATTTCTCACAAAAATGTTTTTTTTTTAAGAAACATATTTGTATTGTAAGACATGCTTTTTTGATAGTAATCCTATTAGTATTTCCAAGAAATTCTTAAAGTACAAGTAAATCTTGCACAAAACTTAAACAATTTTCTCGAGTGTATAATATACACTGTGTATCTACTTCTCTCGTCCGCCCGCGCTCACTCTCTGTTTGTTTCTGTGTCCAAACTACATCTGATTGTCGTTGCGCATGCTTAGTAGAGTAGAGCGATCGGCTCGCTCCCTTGTTTCTGTCTCTGTTTCTATGTCAGTCTCCGTCTCTTTCTCAATCCGAGTCTGCTGGGGCCTGAGTCATTCACCAAATAAGTCGAATTCGATTTGTGCGGATGCTCGACTAATTTTAATTCGGCTTATTTATGCGATTGAGTAAGGCGACGGCGCTTGGGGGAAATATGTGTAAATAAAATGCGAGGTTCGTCTCTTGAGCTATCTTTTGGCCTGATGACACGATAATTGGCCACTAAATTGACTTTTAATTGTGCCTGTCAATGCTGACCTTGTTAATTAGAGTTTACAATCGGCTAACTAAAAACTGTTGGTGCAGCGAATGATTTAAAGCGATAGGGAGTTTAATTATTCATTAACATAGAGTGAGGTATGCTTAACATCAAAACGAACAGATTTATAACTGAATGGAAGGTTAAATACTATTAAAAGATTAAAATATGTTTAAAGTAGATAAGATAAGTTCTTAAATAAATAATTAACACAAAAGTTCAAAATGTTGGGAATTTTAGGTGAGTTAATATTTGAGAAGCAAAATTCTTGCTTCCCTTTTCAATGCTTTTTGTACAATTTCACAGCATTTTGTATAATTTTAGTCCATATAATCCCACTGAGTATCTGAGGGTTCTCTCTCCCCCTTCGATTCGCACATATCGATGGGCGATAACACACTCAAAGCGGACAGCTTTGCAATTAACAGATCCGACCCCCGACCACAGTTATGGTTTAGCCATTTGAATCGAACGCGGGGTGCATAAATTACTGTCATCGGGCGGCAGGAGAAGCCACTGGAACCTCCCAACCCAGCCACCAATCCTCTGAAGCTCCTCCTTGGTCGATGGGGCGGCACATTGTTTATGCCACTTGGCCTGACACTCGAATTCGTTATCTGATTTGCGTGAGCCTTCGAAAAAGTTTTTTTGCCCTGCGGCCTGGCCCGACTGACTGCGACTCCTCCGCGGGGTCTAGGGCTATATCGTATTTTGTGAAATCGTCTATTATTGTCATCATGCTAACGTTCGATGGCCTTATACATATGAATATTTCTGTATATTTATTTGCATTTGTATTGGCCTTTGAAATTTGCCAATTGGCCGATTCGACGATGCCTGGCTCTTAGTCATTGACAAAAAAAAAGCGTTTATATACTCGATTGTGTGTGTATATATTTCTGTATTATTGCAATGAAAGCTGGCCAATTAGCGGAGTACATATAGATATGACAGACAGCGATATGACAGGGCGGGAGTGAGTACCCATATAGATATTGTTAATTAATTGTCAATGAGTCAGCTGGCCAGTAAAAGGGCAAGTTTGGGTTAGGTTTTTGGGTGGGTTTCACCTACAAAAATCGAATTTTGTTCTCTGTATACGATCTTATAAAAATGGCATTTTAATATACAAATTTAGATCTTTATAATCTAAAGAATCTTCATTCTCCAGCTTCATATCTTAACTTGGTATATTTTTGTTTTCTACCTACAGTAGCTGCTGAACTGCTTTTTGATTTAATTTCGTTATTAACTTAACTCAAGGCGAGGCGAGACTCAGTCTCAGCCAGTCTTCGGGGCTTCTATTGTTCCCAAGCATCGCTTTGACACCGAAAATGGCTGTTGGAAAGTGAAAATGCTTTCACCTTCTGCAAAATTCATTAAAAATCATCAGCGGGTGTGTGAGTGTGTGTCGGCCAGAAGACAACGACGACAACAATAAATTTAATAAAATTATACACATGCAACATTCGTAGGTACGTAGGTACGTAGGTTCAGGTAACTGGAAGATGCCATACTATATCTCGATGAGAGGCCTCCGCTCTCTTTGAGAGACCAGAGCCAGAGTCGTGGAACGTCTGTGGCTTGCAATTTACTATAATTTGCCTGATGCAGTTATTAATTTTCAGTTGTCAGCCGCAATTTGCACATCAATGGACTTTGACAGTGAGGCGGTACCGTTGGCTCACGGTCTCGGCGATTATGTAATGTTTTAAATCAATATCGAGTGTAATTTGCGCCAGATCCGCTTCCTGTCGACTAACATGGCTTGAAAATGGAGAAGCCGTGACTGCCACAGTTAGCCACATCAGTCGGCCGTCCCAGCCCCCAGCTGGATGGATGGTCAAGTCGGATGGATGGCCAGGCACTGTGACAATTAAATTGGAACTAATAACTCCGCCTCAAAGGTAAACCTAGTCCTCCCCGTCAAGCGTAAACAATAAATAATATTTTGAGAGAACCAACTGGAATGGAAAGGTCATAAGAAATCTGTTTTGGAAAATTACAAAAAATAGTTCTAGAAATTAAATTAGATAAATACCTGTCAATGTTGCCTGTCTTTATAGAAAATGTGATTTGTTTGTTTCATTTTTTAGAAATTACAAAAACTTACTTAATTTATTAATCAATATTATAACCAAAAATTCTCTACACATTTTTTTTTTAGAAAAAAATTTTTTATAATTTGATTTTTTTTTTTTCATTTTACATAGTTTTACAATTTTTTTTTGGGTTTTTTTTTTCTGTGGTGAAGAATTTTTTAAGCTCATACCCCGTTCTTCAGTTCGGAGAACCTGATAAGCTGCAGGCGAATGCAATAAGAAACCAAGGGATTTTGGGCCTGTTGCACATCCGTTCGAATACCACTAGGAAATAAGGGAATTATATCGACCGCTGCTGAGGATTGAACCCTCCTCAGATGTGACGCTAACCAGTTCGGAAAGCGAATGTGGCCCCCTAGACGCCATCGGGGGCCGAGAATATACAGGGTCAAAGGTCAATATGAGGTTCCAGACAACATATTTCGTGGGTTAATATATTTAAATTAATTAAACTTTTTAAAGTAGAATAAGATGACAATTTACATTTATAAAATGAATAAATGAACTGCTTGATAACGAGAACTTACTGCTTATTTCTGCCTTTGAAATTTCAATTAACTTTTGTCTCACTTATTACGCAAGCAGTTATCCTGAGAGAGTCATAGCTCAGCTTTCTAAGGGGAAGTACTTCTTTAAAACCTGTAAACAGGAGTTCGAGTCCTCCCTTAATTTTTTTTTAAACTTTTTTTTTTAAAATATATTTTAATAAAATGACTCAAGCCCCGCTTGATACAGTTTCGGCGTAATGTTTATTTTCAACTTTTCTTAAAGCTCATTACCAGCTTGAAAAGCCAAAGGCAGCCTCGCCGGCCCCCCGGAAAATCCGCATTAAAAACTCAAGTTTCCCCGATGACACAAGCGAAAAGCGTAGAAGAAGGTGGAAAAATGCAAGCCGGCCGATACGGAAAGTAATTTGCCTGAGGAAAAAAAAAAAAAATGGTGGGGAAAACAAAGCACTCACCGTGACATTTTGCAAGCCCATCCAACCACTCAACATGGCCAAAGAAATGCTATTACTGGCCAAGAGCCAATGCGACTGCGAATAGGGTGACGCTGGCGACTAATGTCCAATAATAATCGTGGCAAAACTATGTCGAACGACCTCAATTTGCCACCTTAAAGGTGGGGGACCCAACACCCCCATTCTAAGTTCCAGAGAAACCAAAGCTCGGACCAAAAAATTAAGCCAGAGTTCCCTCGTGTGCGAATGAATTTGCATACCCGTCCGGGCAAATGGGGCCAAAATGTGAGGAGAAGGCGTACTCGGAGTTGGGGTTACGAGTACTCCCAGAAATGGCCAGCAGGTAAATGAGCTCCGAAAAAAGCTCCACTCAGTCTCTCAGACTTTTTCTGACTCACCAAAGAAGAAGATTACATCAAGTAAGCACTTTTTTCACTGCTGTTTTGAAGATCGATCAAACTGGTTTCCAGCTCGGGAGATGGACACGATACATATACAAACTCGGTGCTATATAAACCCGTATTATTCGCATGCAAATTAGTTGATTTTGAAATTTTTGTTTTGTTGCAAAAAACCAACAATGTGTTGATGACTTCACCTCAAGCTTAAAACCCGCGAACGTGAGGAGAGTTTTATTGCGATCAGCTTTTATTTTTCGAGCCTCAGGTCTCGGCTCTTTTCGCATGTAGAACGCGTCTGGTTATCTAACCTTAGATTCAGTAGGTGTCCCAAGTAGGTGGCTTCGATTGAGAGGTAACCATTGAGAATAGTGAGTTCTTGGGCGCCTCAAGAAGTCCGCCCACCACCTCGGACAGGGTCAGTTCAGCTGAGTGAGACGATGGACATGGTGGGCGTGCGACTCGCTCGAAAGGCGGAAGATACACTCTCAGACATTATTATTTGTGTGATTCATGGAGATTGATGAACGATAAATATAGCTTGAGTGGTTGGCGGTCATAAAATAAGTATGGGACCTTTAGAATATTCAATGGAAGCCTTTTAGGGGAAAAAAAATAGGAGAGAAACTATTTGAAATCTTTATATTAATAGGTTTTTGACATATAATAATTTGTAAAGAGTGTAATAGAGGGTTGGTTATGTAAAATTAAAAGAATGTCTAGCTTCTTACTATAATATTATATATAATATAATTTTATATATTATATAATTAATATTTATATTATATTATTAATTATTATGAGGAATAGCGCCGAGTTCTACGATCTTATGCTAAAAGTTGTAAAGATTCTTAAGTCATACCTGATCTTATTACTTAAAAAATAGTATGTCTAGTATTATTTTTCTTATTTCAGGAAGAAATTTGTATTTTCATTAATTCTTTTTTTAAGAAAAGTATTATTTTCTTTATTTCAGAAATCAATTCAATTAGTTAAGAATTTCCTCTCCAAGAATTTCCCTCACAATTAATTCCAACAATAAGCGAAACCCCCGTAAGGTATGTAAATATGCCATTTGTCGGTTTCTTAATCAACTCTAAAAGCCCCCAAGAACTTCCTTTCATTAGCCACAGAAACCGCAGTTCCTCACTTCCATTTTCTGTTGTTAACTTTAACCACATCCTGTTCGAGGAAAGACATAAACTTACAGCGATCAAGGCCAATCGAAGAACGTTTAAATGGAATTACCTTTTCATTAGCATTCTTAGATCGTTCGAAAAGCGGCTGAAAGTTTCAATTTAATATCGTAATTGATCAAAGAACAAATTGCCAACGATTGTGACTGGTCGGTTCTGCGCTGAAAGCGCTTAAATAATTTACTGAAACCAGTTGTTGGCTGGCCAAGCCAATGTCAGTCGCAAATAAAAAAGTCAAGCCAAACAAAAGTTATTAAAGCAATAAAAAGCGCCGACGTCAGGGGCGTAGACTTTCGAAAAGGCCAAAGGGGGCCAAGTCGGCCGAAAGCGATTGGAATTATTTAAATGGCTAACCGTAACAGACGCCTACGTTCCAAATTACAGACTTTACTTTTCGGCTGCCATTTGCCAAGCAACACTTGGTCGTCCCAAGTTTGGGCTTAAATTTCCTAACCAGTAATAGCCACAATTGTCTGCAGATCGTGATAAACGAGCGACTTACGGCCAACTTACAATACCTCCGCCAGATTCCAATTGATTTCCCCGCCAATTGTTCTCCTCGGCTCGAAGAAAACACGTTTTGGTCAACTATTTTTGGTCGATTGTCTGTGAACTAGTTAATAAGGAGTGGGCTTACAAAAAAAAAAGTAAGAAATAAAAAAACGAAATGAAATATTGCTGAGAACCAACCCGGGACTTTAAGCATGATTCAGAGCGGGCTTTGTAGTCAAAATATAAAGGAAAAGCAGTTCCAGAGGAGATTGAAAGGGATTTATAAGGTAGTAACAGTTATTTGGAGGAAATAACTATGCTTTCTAGAACTTTGACTCGAACCCACAAGAAAAACCCTTAAAATGACCAATACAAGGCCTTGGAGCTCATTAGCATTGGAGAATCGGGCCACAGAACAATATATGTATATATAATATTATGGCGTATATAAAAGTTAATGCAAAAACAAATCGTAGCTAAAAATAAAAGGCAATGCTCGTAAATTGGCACACACGCTTCAACAGACCGCAAAATCCAACAAATACAGAAAACAGCAAAAAAATGGGCTAGCTTCGGACCAAAAGCTACTACCATTTTAGCCACAGTCAAACACCTACAACAGAGAGCGGTCTAATTACGTCAGTCGTCCACATATAGTATAGAGCTTAGGATGGGCCCGGGTCTCTGGCTGACCACTCATCCATCCAGCGAGCGAAGTGACATTGTGCGCTCCAAAACGTTGAAGAAATTAATTAGATACACGAACAACAATTTTGCATATTGCCAAAAACACGCAAATAAAAGTGAATCTAACGAATATTTGGGCTCACGTCACTTGCTAAACAAAGACCAAAGGCTAAAGTCAAGGTGACAAAAATCCCAAATCCTCAAGATTTATGCTTCAGCCGCACGGCAGAATTCACTAAAGCGATTACCATGACCAAAAAGATAAAAACAAATAATTTAAATGACAATTGACCGCGGGTCCAACTCTACTCTTTCGGTGGCCCAATTTCATTAGGGTAAAGCGATTTTCATTTAATGGCCAATGGAAAATGGAACATGGGAATTCTCTCGGCGTGTTTTGGGGGTTTTAATTGGAACGGGCTTGTAATAAAGTTAATGGTTTTTTAGTAGAAACTGCAAGTGGTTGGGGAATATATACATGTATATGAATTGAGTGAGGGCACCTTTATGGCTGGAATAACTATGAATTATTGAGAGGTGTGAAATGAAAGGCTGGAATTTAAAAGTTAATGGGTTTTCACGAATTCATATGAATTTCCAGTCTGTATCTATATAAAATGTAATTAAATTTTGGGGAGGTATAATGTAGAGCTGTTTGAAAGAATATAATATGAGTTTTAACTGGTTTTGTATGACATTTAAATGTTTATATTGTTCATTGTTTATTTTATAGGTTTGAATATATTATAATTTAATAACTCTCATAAATGTACTATAATATTGATTTAGTGGTAGTGAATAGGAAAACATTTTTATATATATTTATTATTAAACATTTGTATATTTTTTTAAGCTTTTCATATGTTGTTTTGCTATTTCTAGATATAGAAAGATATTTAGAAAAGTGACACTTGGGGCGTCCTCAATTAAATATTTACAATTTCAAACTGGCTATTACATCGACTCTTCCATGACATCATCGAGCCGTGTTACCAGGATATTACGCGTTCAGAGCCAGCAATTGGCCTTCGCACTTTCATTTCCAAGTGAAGATGAAGTCACTCAACGTCGCTTTTTAAAAAAACAAAACAAAGCCAAGTTTGAGTGACTAAGCCAACTACGTAAATAAGACCCAAACCCCAGGGAGAAATATGTACCAACGACTATAATATTCAAGTTCAACGCATTGCTGTGTCCTCTGTTTGGGTTACTGACACCGTGGTGCTTGGTCTCCCAGCCACCATCCCGGAATTTCCTGGTATTTCCGTGCATTGGATTGCCATTAATCGGTCGACGGGGGAGGGCTTAGTAATTGATAAGAACACACCGTGGCGGGTGGGGAGGTGGGTTCGGTCAACAAAAGTACATTAGCCTAACTATCGGCTCGGAAAAGGTAGGAAATCGGTAGGGAAATTCGAGGCAATATGCTAATGAACGGCCACGAACTTGAGCTGCGCGCGGCTTGAACTTCACTTGGAGCGATAGCGGAGCTGGGTGTTGTTTGCCCATCGAAAATTCTTTCTATTGTCAGTTTTAGTTAATGTCTGTGTGTGGGTGTGTGTGAACAGGTGAGCAACCACCCACCGCAGAGGTTCAAGGTCGGACGGCAGACATAAACTTTTGAGGCATTAAGGAATAGTGTTATGCACAGACTTTGCCTGATAAAGCCACTTTCGTAGCTCTCTGAATTTTCCCCACATAATTTTTTAGTGTAGAACGAACACACAATGTATGTACATATGTGACAAAACTAAAATCGATTGCCTTACGTGATGTACTATATAGTTCAGTAGTTTACTGCGCAATGACATGACCGCCGGACAGCCGCGACCATTTTTGTTTGTCTAAATAGTTAATGTGCTCCTCCCCTGTCTGTGTCTGCCCCTCCCTGCCATAAAATTGCAGTTGACAATTGCCTTGATATCTTTGTTCTCCCAGTGCTGCATTGGACAGGCGGACAGGTGTGTTGTTTCGTCAAAAAAAAAAATCGATATCCATACATATGTAATATTTATCACTCGTCCTGGGAATGCCAGCAATGCGTCCGTGCTGGTAGGTCGTATTTGTAGATAGATAACTAAGGTACAGCCACATGTCGGCAATAATCAATGCAAATCACCAGGTGAGTCAATCATAAAAAACCCAGAATGATAGCGGCAGTGCTGACTTTTGTAATTTGATAAATGCAAAGCGCTTTTGAGATAAGTATTTGTCAATAAATAAATGAGAAGAGCACAATTAATTCGAAACACTCTTTTGGAGTAAAAAATAAGCAATTTAAAGGAATTTTTTGGTAACTTTCCGTTGGAATTTAATTTGTATTTTAAGGCTGAGTATGTTAACTTTGGTTTGTTTAAGAAGGAAAAAGAATAACTGCTGTTTAGATAGCAGAAAAGTAATTATTTCATTTAAGGCGCATACTTAATCAAATCCGATACTGTAAGGATTTATGGGAACAGGGAAATTTTTTACTGGTAAGCCAAAAAAAAAGCCATTCATTAAAGTGAAGTGATTCAATAACTTTTTGTGGAGAAACTCTTAATCTATGGCTGTATTTTTAAAAATCTTTAGGTTCTTCCAGATCATTTAAGGGTTCTTAAGAGGCTTATTCTATAGTAAAATATTTCTTTATTACATTTAAGACTATTAGCTTGGATAAGTTATATCTACGACCCATTGTAATCCCTTTTATTATATTTAAAAACCTTTAACAATCTCTTTCTTTGAATTAAGAAATGTTAATTTTAACCTTGAACCAACTGCAGGTTTTTCCAGGAATTTATTAATTTATTAAAGGGTTCCTGACAGGCTTATTCCAAAATAAAATCCTTTGTTTAATAAATTTAGGACAAGAAGCTTAAATTAGTTATTTTTTACAACCCATTTTAATTCAATTTATCATCTTTTAAACTCTATAAACCTTTAAAAATCTCTTTCTTTGCACTTTAATTTACTTTAATTAATATAATATTATTCGCCTTGACTCACCTCAATTTTGGTTGAATAGTCCTCTATGAGCTTCTCCTGCTGTTTGACCAGCTCCTCGTTCTTCTCCAGCAATGCCTTGCCCAGCTCGGCGGCCAGCAAGATGTCCGACTCCTTCTGCTGCAGCTGGGCCCACACATCCGGCTCCTGGTCATGCCTCCGGGCCTCCATTGCGCTGATGTAGTGTTCTAAATCAATCGAATCCCCAATTAGTGACGAGTGGTCGAGGTGGTCGAAGCCGGAGTCGTCCGGCCGGAGGCTCGATGGGTGGCCGATGCCGATGCCAATGCCGAACTGGCGTGCCCGCTTCGACTGGCTGCCGGCGCTGCTGTTGTTGTTGTTGGTGGATATGGATGAGGCAATGGCGGCGGCGGTTATAGCATTCGCTAGCTTTGGTTTATGCATGATCGTTAGCGTTTTTCAGGCGGCGGCAGGTGTGGTGTATTATTATTACGGGCACAACAACGAACGAACCAGACTTACAGACATTACACTACCACACAAGCACACACACAGTAAGTAGTTTAAGTTTTGGCTTTGGGATTAATCTGCAGCAGATCTGCAGGTCCTATCTCGGGGTGTTAGGTATTCAGATGACGCCGTTGTGGTTGGAGTATTAATGATGGTTCCGAGCATAGTTCCATGGACCCCGTGCTGCCCCCAGGGAGCAGCCCAGTTCGGAGAGGGTTAGCGAGCGATTGATGAGGTCTGGAGCTGCAGTTTGGGTTTCGGTTAGGTATATATGCTTATATAGTAGAATTAGCACTAAGAGGGGGATTGCGTACCAGGCCAGAGTGGCCTCTAATCGTTTAACCAAAAAGGAGCGACGTTGGTCACGTTGGCACGTTTTCAGTTACTTGTTTTTGTTTCTGGGGTTTCTTTTCGTATTTTTTTTAGGGCCATTACAAGGTGTGGGGCGGAAGATGACATATAACTACAGGGTTAAGCAAGAGGGTTAATATAAAATGGAATTTGCCTTTAGCCCGTCTTAAGTAAGCCTTTAGTTGGTCTTTAGTTAAGCCTTCATGCGGTTGGGGTAGCCAAAAGAGAGGGTTTAGGTTTAAGGTTTCTTAAGGGTTTTATATACAAAGTGTGGGGTTTATTCAGGCAAGTTAAACTAAGATTAAGATTACCTAAGGGGCTTATTAGATCATTTACAAGGGTTGCTTTAGTAACTATGGCTTAATGGTTTTGAGAGGTTAGTAAGTAGCAGCGCCTTTTGGCTCGATTCTCCTTAAATGTAGTATTTACAAGGTAATTCGTAATTTAATTTTCGATTAAAATTTCATACTGATTTATGTATAACGTTTTTTTTTTCGGTAGCTTCGCATTTGTTATATAGAAAATTCATTTGGCAAGCACTTCACGCTTTGCTGCTCTGGCCAGCAACTGTTGTGTTTTTTAAGCCAATATATATATTGTATATATTATACGCTTCAGGCAACTCTTTTGGCCAACATTTATTTATTTATTTATGTACTTTTTGTGTTTATTTTGTATTTTATTCGTAGGCAACACACACTTGGGCACTGTTCACAGAGAGGCACACGGCGGAGTTATTGTTTTGCATTTCCGCTATATATACGAGTATGTCAGATTTTTTGGCCGTAGTATTATTGACAAAACAACAAAAATAAATGCGCGCTTTGCATGGGACTTTGCTCTAATTAATTCCCCCAAGCGGAAAGTATCCGAGTATCCAGCAGATACTTTCCACTTTCGCAAAACGCGCCAGACTTGGGCTCTACTTCTCCGTTAAACGTTAAATACTACAAAGTAGAGTTATCCCCCTATTTGTATCGCAGAAAGGGCAGAAACCTCGGTCACGACAACGCTGCTCCTCCACTCCACAAGCAGAACTTCCGATGTCCGAGTCCGAGCCCGATTTCGATTCCTATTCCGATTCTCCGGAATCTACGCGCACTTCGCTTCGCTTCGGTTGGCTTTAACTTGGTCCGATTCTCTTGGTTACGATTTTCTGAGAGCTTCAGATTTTTTCTGGCTTTCCCCAGCTTTTCGGGGGCGGCGCGACGCGTGGCGGATGTACGTCTGGCTGGCGCAAACGCTCGTTACTAACTGAATAAGCGACGTGCTACGAAAATTGGCAAAACAATGAGTAACCAAGCGACGACGATGGCTAAGCTCGTATCTTGGCAACAACAACCAACAACGGCGGGGGCTCCTCTCTTAAGTTTATCAAGCCAAAAGAGAGTAGCGGCGGAAAGAGCGACGGCAGGGTTGTCAAGCTCTCACCTGAGCTGATTAGATTGCAATGGAGTAATACTAACGGTTACAAGGTAATTCAGATAATAATGTGCAATGCGTGGGTAGAGATAAAGGTAATTAATTGGCTTTGTTTAATATGTTATCTGTAGAGGATCCATGTGGGTCTTTTCCCTAAAGAGTGAGTCAAAGAACAATCAAACACGAATTTTATTGAAAAAATAATGAAAGAAATAAAGCTTGATTTTTTCAGGGCTTATTTTTTATAATTATAGAATTTTCTTTAAATTTCTTGAATCCTCCTCTTAAAAGTACGTTATAAAAACCTATTTTCACTATATTTTTGCCCCTTTAAAGCCTTAATTTTAAAATATTGCACAGTAAATAAAAAATGTCCAACAACTAGACAACCCTGTCTCAACTCCAAGCCGAAGGTAAGCTCCACTTGGCGCTCTCTCTGCCGCCGACTTCCCCTTGCAACTGCCATATGGTTGATGGCGCTTTCTCTTAGCCAACATTTGTTGTGTTTTGCTCTCTCGCCTCTTGGGCCGCTCTTCGCCGTTTGTTTTGCATTGGGACTGACTTACGAAAGCGGCCAAGTGAACAACAACAATGCATCGCAGCCCGAGCCCTCTTCGCAGCTCTGGGGAGTGAGGGCAGGGGGGCCTGGGCCAGAGACCTGGACCTCCAAAAACCACATGCACCCATACGTACACACATTTCAATGCAAAATTTACATACGGCTAGAACACAAACAGCAACAGAAACAATGGGCGCCCAAGAACGGCAATAACAATGGGTGTACACTCAAAAATAAAATATCAAAGTTGGGCTCTAATAGAGGAAATTTGGATTGAATTAAACATTTATTCGGAAAATATAAATTTAAAGTAAGGTAAGAAAATCATTTTAATATTTTGAGCTCTTATTTGGATATTTAAGCCCTTCTTCAATAAATTAAATATAATATAAATATAAAACAATACTTTATATATATCGTATTATTATTTTCATATTATACCCGATGAGGCTTCAAGGGCATTATAACTTTGTTACAACCGAAAATGTATGTAACAGTGAGACAAATTTCCCACCCCATAAAGTAACTGGCGACTTTATTAGCCATGTCTGTCAATAAATTTCTTAAGTTTTAACAGCTTTCAGTGAATTAGTTGGTATTTTATAAAAATATTCTCTTAGTTCTCAGCTTCACAGGATGCACGTGCTACAAATCAATAATATAATAATTTGCGTAAAAATTTAAGTAAATAATAATGTAGTAAGGAATCTTACTATCACCAGAAGTAGACTGCACCGTGTAAGCATTTTGGTAATACTGTTTCTCTTAAAATTTCCCCTTTTTATATTTTAAGAAGCTTTTATTATATTTGCTGATAATTTTTAGGAAGCAACAATTTAACAACGATTTAAAATGTCTTGGAAAAGTACCTTATTCGTGATAGGAAGGATGCATATAGTGATATAATAATATATTATAAATAGACTTGTGCGGATGTTCTTCTTCAATTTGAATACAATTATATGATAAGCGTGAAAGTTATTGGACAATAAAGTTTCTATCTCGCTCGCACATGCCTGAGATTGATAGGGTTCGAGTCCCGGCTTGAGGAATAATTTTTTTTTTCTGAATTCAAAGACCATTGTTTTTTGGTTTCCAGGAAAATTGGAATACAAGTTTCGACTGTAAAGAATATGCTAAAAATATTCAATAAACTATCTTTATCTTACCGCACCCAGGCGATCTTCTTTTTTTTTCCAGTGCATCAAGTACTGAAGATTTCTAAAGACGAAAGATAGACATGGTCAGACCGTCGAGTGCGTGGTACTATGCTTAAGCGAAGTCTTGCTTGCCCCCCTGCTCCGTTCCTGCACGGCAAACACAACATGCACAATGAGCCCCTCAAGTGGCCGGGCCAAGTGAAGATGAAGATGAAGATGAGCCCCAGACCGACACCAGACCATTGTTCTTGGTGGCCATGCCCAACTCCGCCGCCGTATCCGTCTCCTCCTCCTCCTCCAGTGTGATCCATAATGCTGATGTTGCGTGGCCGCTTGTTTATGTTCGGCTATAGCCACTGTGTTGGCTACTGTTTGGCCATTTGGCCATTTACCGAATTGAGCTTTCGGATGGTGGCCTAACCAGGCGTAACTAACTCTTTGTATGCCTGCCAGGTTTCCCTGGCCACGAGTAAAACTTCCGTGCTTCCGCCAAAGATCGATCTTATTTTAGTTTTTTTTGCCTGGTGCCCCGCTGCCTAATGAGGAAGGTTTTTGGGTGCCTTCCTCGTCGTACATTTGTGGGGCATCCGCATGGAATTCCTCGTGGCTCTTTCATCTCCGGTTTCCACCTGCAATCAAGTGTTCTTGAGCTGCTTTATTGTCTTACACTCTCGCTCTTGTTGGGGTCCACGTCCATGTCCATCCAACCATCCATTCATCCAGCCATCTAGGGTGTTCTGTACCAAAGATACTATACCCCACCCAAACTGGTTTCGGTTTCTTGCTCTTGCTCTGCATTGTATCGCAGTTTTTTCTTTAATTATTTCTGCTGTTTTTTAGCTTTGCTTTTAGGGGAGGTTGATTAACTTTTTTACACAGCTGATGGGGTTTTTTTATAACTTAATTTTAGAGAACAGTGGGACCACAGACTGGCAATGAAGATTGTTCCACTTAATAAATCACAGGAAAGGACAAAGTAAAGATATTTGTAAACAACAAACATAAATAATTTTAATTTTTTAATTTAATTTTTCAATTTATATTTTTATGACTTGATAATTCAGAAACAGAGAAAAAAAACATTACCAAACAAAGAGAAATATTACTGTTATGGATAAAAGAATGTCAATAAAAGCTTTTCTACAAGTTCCATAAGCTTTAAAAATTAAATTTGTACGAGTTTAATATAAAATATAAATAAATAATATATAATAGCAGCAATTCCTAAAGTTTTGTTTGAGGAAAATATATAATGTTATTTATGGAATTAGTTTAAGAATTTAAGTCCGTTAAATTGATACTAACTTCAATGTATCATAAGTTCTTTATCCTGATTTCAACTTAAAGTAACCTTTCTTTTTTTCAAGCATTTCTCCCATTTAAGGGCATTCCACAGTCTGTTTAATAAACTCTTTAAGCCCCACATACATCAGGTTTATAATATGTACAATAATTATGTTGTTTTTAGCGCTCGCCATGAGTCAACTCAGCAACAAGTTTTTGGGGCATTACCGGACGCTTTCTGGCCAAGAGTTGTGGCTGTCATTGCAGCGACCAAAGAAGTGGAAGTAAAAACTGGAACTGCAGAACAATACGATGTAGTTACGTTACCAGATATGTGTGTCAGTGACAGTAGTAAACTATGGTGACTCGGTGACTTGGAAAAGGATCTGTCACTTTGGCGGTCGCTGCAAGCAGAGCGAGAAGCCCGGCTCCCTTTGTTCGCGCCGAAAAGGTAAACACAAGTAAGGCGTATTACCAAACCAAGCCCAGTGGCTGGCTGGCCATAAACAAAAGCACCGTAAAAAGGTCAGACGCTGACCGAGAGCCGGGCGTGAGAATGGCTTTTGGCCCGGAGGGGTCCGTTCCGGACCAAGGCGACCGCGAAGCGACACACATCGGAAGCCGCTCCATAAATGTACAGCAATCAGATCGCATGGGGCAGCTAATTGTATTTCGGCGGAGAAGCATCTACGTGTTTGCACCTACTACTCAGTGTAACACACACGAACAACACACATTTCTGGTTCTTTTTGTTGTTTACTATCTTGGCACGATTGCTTAAGTGGATTTTGATATGCCAGTGGATTTCTAAAAAAGAAATGTGTTTTCTTAGCAAGTTGAAATTGGGAAAATATTTGAAATGTGACACGGATTTAGTTCTCGATATGAGACAATTATTTATCTCAGAACGAGTAAAAGAATTTTGGGAATAATGCAATATTATTTTTAAAATTAAACAGGGAACTTAGCTTTATTTCGTTTTAAGTAAATCCTTGTCTCAGTGGACTAAGGTAGTTTATTAGGTACTGCTGGGTTCGATCTTATAATATTTTATTCTATTTTTAATTTGGCTATAAATTATCTAATTTGTAATTTGTATATTCACATAAAGTAGTTTTCAAATAGAATTTTTAAGAGACAAATTTGTTATCAAGCTTATACGTCGCTCAGGGGACTAATGACCTCTTACATTGCAAACTTATGGGATTGAACTTCATCAGTTGTTTATATTGTTTATTGCTTTATATAATTTATAATATTCATTTTAAGTACTAATTTTTCAGACATTACCGAAAGGTTCGAAACCTATACCAACCACACAACAACTGAGTTTATTTATACGCTGGTACTTTATTGTCCTTAGTTCAATAAAAGCTAAAAAATAAATGTGCTTTTAATTTAAAAGTTATAAAATAGGTATAGTATACTTATAAATATTACTTCGAGTGCATAAACATAAGTTATTCCCAAAAGATATTACCCCTCTTTTCTGTTGATTTTTCCACCTGGAATAGAGAGATGCATTAATGCTTCCTACCGAGGAAGCTCCGCTCGGAAAAGGCCAAGCCGCAGAATGGGGTCAAGAGACGCAATGATTCTTCTTCTTCTGGTCTGTGTCCAGTCAAAAGGGCAGTGCCGTTGCCCTAGGAAAAGCCAGTAATAAGAAAATTATTTTCAATTTACATTTCAAGCAGAAGGGCTTTATGTTGTTGTAGTTTTTGTTGTCATTGGAAGTGTGAGGAGAATGAGGTGGTGCGAAGTGGCGAGGGAGGATAGAGCAGGGGCTATGGGCTATTTTGGCCATCATGGTTTATGGCCGAAGTGGTTGTTGCTGTTGTTGTTGTTGCTTTTGGTCTAATGTAATAGTTTCTTTGGCTATTGCAGCTGTTGTTTTCATTGTTGTTGTTGTTGCTGCAACTGCGCGGCATTGAAGCATATTGCTGTTGCTGTTGTTGTTGGGCAAGCGAACGGAAACGAACAGCCATAGCGAGGGAGCAGGTCAAAGAGAGACTCGTTGGAGTTAAGAGAGAGCACGACTCTTGCTCTCTTTGTTTTGGAGTGTGGAAGTGGATCGCATGTTTGTTAATGGTTCTTTGCTTGGCTTAAACGTTTCTCCGTTGGATCTTGAAAACTTAACTGAGCTTGGCCAAAATCGTATTAACTTAAATTGCGGGAAATTAGCTTAAATGATGTAAAAGGAGAACATCATTTTTGCTGCGAGAGAGTATAATTTTTAATGTTTTAAGTGTACATTAAGCAGTAAAGTGAAAAGAAGCTATGATGCTTTGAACACAAGTTTTCGACATATTAAAAATTGTTTAAACATTTTTAATAAAATTACGAGTATTAAGCTTAATTCTGCATTTGGTTTGATAAGAATTCTAAGTGATTTTATAGTTATTAACAAATTTTGTAGGGAGACACTGGCATTTTATATAATTAATACTATTACCAAATTTATAATAAATAAAGAGAAAAGTTAAAAAAAAGTAAATATAAAACCATTACCGGAATTAAATATACAGAAAAGGACACAAAATTATTGCAAAGAATGTGCCTAAAATTCCCAAGTACGATTTCATTTGCAAACTAGCTTATAAAAGTGGAAATTTTGAGACTGATTACACAGGCCAGCATGGTTCAGTTACAGGAACAGTAGCGCTGAACACAAATCTGTGCTCCAAAATTATCTACCCCGTCAGGACTATGTGTAATTCAAGGTCAAAGGTCAACCAAAAGGCTATTTTGGCAATTTTTAGGATCTTTTCCAAGGAAGTCTCTAAATATTTTTGTAATTCCTAAGAACGTAAACGTTAAGTACTCACTCTTAGCTTTAAAATTTTGCAGGCCAATTTTATTAGCATTATTTATTTATTATTTATTACGATAAGTTATTAAAACTTTTTTAAGTATAAAACCTTTCATATATGTAAATGCACCCATATTCTACAGAATCAATCCAAGTCTAAACTATCATCAAATGAAACGCTCTTGTTTTATGCTTTATTTATACAACATCAGCAAAATATATATATTCACTTTATAAAGTATTTAGAATATATTTATTCACTTCTCGTTTATGCAAATTAGATTTGTTTCTCTGGTTTAGTTTGTGTCTTTCACATAGTTTCTTCTCCCCTGCCATAGAATTCATAGATAATACCGGTATTAGTTCGCTTGAGTTAGTTTCAGAGTAGGCCATGTTGGAGTTAAACACAAAGTTAGTAATATATATTATAATTTATAATCTTTATACAAAAAACATAAATTAAGTGTAGAACTATAATTTCTCAGTTGCTCTTTGTTTAGCTATCATGATTAGGTCTCGTCACATCACAGGAGCGGGGAGTTCTGTTTATTCCTTGGGTATTGCGAGGAGGGGAAGCTGCTCGAACTAGAGAGGAGAACCGAAATTGTGCTACGAGTCCAAAATAAAGTTCTATTCTAAGTTACTTTGATTGCCCCTGGCCCCTGGCTGCCAGACATGATACATCCCCGGACTCAGATCTGCAGAACACGCTTCACATCGACGGTGGGAAACGAGGCGAACTCGCCGTGGGCGGCGCGATGCGGCTTGCGCTGGAGGTACTCCGCCAGGATGTCGGAGGCCAGCTGGGAGGCCTTCGAGCTGATCTCGCCCTTGGGCGGCAGCGGCTGGTGGCGACGCTGCAGGGCCACTGTGTTGATCCTGCCGGCCCCGACAGAGTCTTGGGTGCGCACCTGCAGCAGGGACAGCACCCAGGCGTGCTTCATCCTGGTCAGCTCCGATTCCAGGGCGACGATACGCTGATCCTGCGGCTGGGGCACATACAGAGGCTCGAACTGCGAGAGCTTGGCGCGCATATCCTGGGCCTGCAGGCGCAAGCGCTCGTTGCGCTCCTGGTTGAAGGCGTTCTTCAGCAGCTGCACCTCCTCCGCCACCACGGGTGCAGTGCCGGCGGGCGCCGTGTAGCTGGTATTGGTGCTGCCGGGGGCGCCGGCTGTGGAGCCAGCGGCGGACAGATTGTGCGGGGAGTGGGTGTCCGAGACGGACTGGTTCTTGCCTGTGCTCGTGTTGAGCTTCAGCTTGTCGCGCAGATCGCTCTTCTCGCTCTCCAGGGCATCGATGTCGCTCTGCAGATGGTCCATGGTCTCCTCGAACTCCTTCTCCTTGAGCTGCAGCTGCTGGCGCGTCTCCTCGAACTGCTGCTTCCACTTGTCCACCGCGTGCTCGTACTCGTTCTGCAGCACGCTCAGCTTCTTCTCGGCGAGATCCTTGCGGATCTGCATCTCGCTCAGCTCGTTCTGCTTCATCTTGGCGGCCAGCTTCAGCGCCTTGATGTCCGCCTCGCGATTCTCCAGCGTGGCGGCCAGCACGTTCTTCTGCTCCAGCTGCTTCTTGATGAGCTGAGCCCGTTGCGTAATGGGCGTACTCTGGGCCCCCGAACGCTGCTGTCCGCCGGCTGCTGTGTTGGCCGTCGACATGATCTCGTACTCCTTGTCCAGCAGATGCTGGGCGATGTGCTGCAGGTCCGAGTTGGCCTGAGCCAGCAGGGTCTTGAAGTTGTGCGTGGGTCCGCGGTCATCCTGCTCGTAGATCCGCTCGCAGGCGGCGGACAGCAGGGACCAGTACTTGTCCTGCGGCAGCGTGTGCTCCGCCGCATTGTCGCTCTCGATGGTGGTCACAATGGCGGCCAGCGACTGGCGGGTGGCCTGATGCATCGCCGACATGATGCGGCTGATGTTCTGGGCCAAGCCTCGCATCGCCTCCACCTTGTGCTCCGAGAGACCGCTCTTGACCACGTGCTGGTCGCTGGGCAGGCGGCGCTTGATCAGCTTCACCTGCTGGCGCACGCTCTCCATGTTCTCGTTGAGGAACTGGATGAGCAGCATCGAATCGCTGGTGGCGCCCGCCTCCTGAATGATCACCTTGGCAATGGCCGTGTCGCTGAGAATGCTCTCGCAGGCCGCTCCCAGGGAAGCCACGCAGTCGCGTATCATCTGGATCTCGTTCAGCAGCTGCTCGCCGGCCAGGAGCACCGAGTTCATGGCATTGAAGAAGGCCACACACTTCTCGATGTTGTCCGTGGTGCTGTTCTCGTCCAGCTGGTTAGACTTCAGCAGCTCGATTATGCCGTCGACGATCTTCTCCTGAGCCACCATTTCGGGGAGGGAGCTGCCGGCTCTTAGCAGCGTGTCCGGCTGGCAGCTGTTCAGGCCGTAGAGGATCTGGTGCAGGGCGCACTGCAGGCTGTGCACGTAGTGCAGGAGGCGGCACTTGAAGGCATACTGCTGGACGGCATGACCCTGGGTGACCGCCTCCCGGGTGACAGCCTCGACAGCCGGGAAACGTTCCCTCGTCTGCGACACCACAATGCCGCACTTGAAGACAATGCGCGAGATGAGCAGCACGACGAGAATGGAGTCGTGGTCGCCGCCGCGACTCATGAACGACTCCGGCATGAAGGCGGTCAGCATCTGGACATGCTCGTTGGCCTGGCTCAGCTCGATCTGGCGCAGCTGGACGTCGATGGCGCGGGTATAGGCCTTGGATTCGGCAAACATCTGCTTGTAGTCGATGGTCTCGGTGGCCAGCTTCAGGCTGGGATCCTGCAGCGACTCCTTGTCGTTGCCGGAGCTGCGCTCTCGCATCTCCATCAGTTGCTCGTTGAGCTTCTGCACGAGCTCCCGGAACTTGGTGATGGTCTGGTCGCGATCATAGATGGTCTCAATGGCCGCATCGCGCTCCCGCAGCACCTCCTTCTTGGCCCCATTGGCCAGATCGAGTTCTTCGCGCAGATCCAGCTCCAGTTCGTGGTTGCTCTCCACCAGCTGCTCGTGTACCTCCTCCAGAGCCTCCAGCTGGGCAATCTCCTCCTCCAGCAGCTTCACCTTGTCCTCCAGCTCCATCTTCTTCTCGGCCAGCTGCTCCACCATTTCCTCGGCTCCCAGAGCAGCATCGACTTGTTCCTGTTTGCAGGGGAAATTTGTTATTTATTTAATTTTTTATTTAGCGAATTTAAATAAAAATATTTAGTTGAGGAATCAAATTTGGAAAATGGTTTTCTCTGGGTAAGAATGTACAAAATTTACCTCCTTGGACCCCGCGTGTTAATTATTAAGTTTTAAGGCAGGCAGGCCGGCAAAAAGAAATGTAATGGAAAAACGTTTTACTTTAGATTTGGAACATCTGCGTAAAAAATATATGTAACACATTTAAAAACAAAAGATATCGGCTTAGAGAAGTATGCAAGTTTAATAGAACAAAAATTCTATTTAATTATTACGAAGCCTTTACAAAGCAAAAAGAATAGCAGGTGCTTCGAATTAAATAAATTATTAGCATTTAAGAGGTTTAAGAATATACTTAGAAGCCAAGAAATATATCACTGTGGACGGCAGTCCACGTAGTGACGATGAGCACCGAGACTGTGGTGCGCAAGGAGACTACTATATACAGCCGTAGAATTGAAAATCTGCTGCGATAGTCCGATCAGAACCATTTATATCTTGATCGAAAGGTATTGTAAACCTCTTTGAAACTGCATACTAAGATTTTTCAAAAACGGATTAGTTTTGGAGAAATGTGAGTGAAAGTGCAAAATTGAAAATTTTGAAAATTGGAGCTATGGGGGCCGGTGGAGCAAAAATTCGCAAATTTTTAATGTTGTTGTGATCAGGCTTTAAATACGCGTCGAATGACACCTCGATCATCCTGATCCGATACTCCGTTCAAAAGATATTCAATAAACAAGATTTTAACGGCCTTTCCAAAATGAAAACGTTTGTCCTGTTGTTTGTCTGTCTGTTTGTCGATTTTTTTGTTTTAGACTCCTGGAACTACTTTTATTTTATTAAACAGCTCGAGCTA
>VNJW01002200.1:0-21142 GCA_008042615.1 Drosophila auraria | reverse complement strand
CCACACAGCAAACACAACAATGGACTATTTGCGTCGGAAATTCCCGGGACGAGTTGTGTCCAAAAACGGTGATATTGACTGGCCGCCAAGATCTCCAGATTTGACGCCACCGGACTTTTTTTTATGGGGATTTTTGAAGAGCCGAGTTTATGCTAACAAACCGAAGACCATAGAAGACTTGAAAGACAACATTCGAACGACGATGGCTGCTATATCGCCCGAGATGCTTGTAAGTGTGATGGAAAATGCGAAAAAAAGAGCTCACTATTGTATTAGCAATAAAGGAGGCCACTTGGTCGATATTGTTTTTGGAAACTAGCTGACGTAAATTGTATAAAAGTAATCTGAATAATAAAAAAAAATTTTTTGAAATCTATCAAGAATTGTCGAAGTTATTCAATTTTCCCATTGATTCGCTTCAGATGGCGCACCCTGTAGTTTTCGAGCTAATCGAGTTTTGATTTACTTATTAGAAACTTTACTCGAGGTACCTAAAACCCTTCAATAACTAATATAGGTCGCCAATATAAAAAAATTCTAAAACATTCAACAAAAATATATAAATATTTGCTTAATATTTTATATATCTTCGATCAAAAATTTGATTTTTATTACTATTTAATCTTTGCGAACTAAAATATTTAATAATAACCAAGAAATATATAAATCTGTTATCTATTATCTTTTATGTCGAAGGAGATCGTTTCAAAATGTCAAACATACTTATAAACAACTCATATAAGACTCAATAAATAATCCCTAAAACGCCCAAGCAAGGATATTTTTAGTTGTCAAAAGAAAATGGGAAATTATTGTACATACATTTATCTTCGGAAGGGGCATATCAATTATTTTTGTATAGTTTTAAAGTTGAAATGTATTTAATATGTTTCTTTGAGCATTCCTTTTTTATAAGCAATCGCTGCATAGCAACGTTAGTTTGGATTAACTCACCACACCTCATACAGTTCACACACGGGGAAATTTTTGCTTGCAAAAAAATCCCTTTCAACCAAGCTTTTCGAGCTGAGGACGCTGCCAAGGACCTTACAACTTTCACAAGCAAGGCGTACCAACTTTTTGCAGTACAATTTAATTTAATAAAATATTAAATTGGCACCCACACATTTAACTACAAGGCGAAAACTTTACTATGCATTGGCTGCCTGCCTATGGTAATGCAATCCATGCCATTAATTTGTTATGCAGAAATTAATTTGGATTTTGGTCTGTATCATGTTTCAGGCTTAATTGAATTGTAAATATTTGGCTTTTAATTAAAGCAAAATAGAAAGCGGAAAATCCATGGAATTCACTTCGACATCAGCTTATAGTGTTAGGCTTTAATGTTTAAGCTACCATGTAAACTTCGGAATTAGCTGAAAGTATTTAAAGTACTAAGAGTGTGACAGAAATCAACTGCAAATGAAATGAAAATCTTGCCAAATGCAAATAAAAACACACATCCAAGCCAAGTTCAAAGTTTCAATGTCTGAAATTCAATAAAAACAAAACTCGAGGAAAACGAAATTTTCTCTTATACGTGTATGAAAGTATCAGCTATGAGCTCTTATTTGATGTCTCGGAAATGTCATTTCGGTCAATGAACTTTGTGGTCGCCCGAAATTTACTTTCCTTTTTTGCAAATTCAAAGCGAATCTTTTAACCTGGGTTAACCTCCTTTCAAGGCTTTAAGAAATGTTTTTGGCATTGACCTGCCGTCGAGTAGATAGGAAGGTCCTAGTGCTGTCTGACCTCGAGCCAATATGCAGTCAATTTCTCGGTCAGTTGTTGATTAAAATCAGTCATTCAAGTAACTAGAATACACTCACCCCCAAAGCAAGATTAGAGATAAAAAATATCTGATAAAATAACTGTAAATCATAAATCATAAGGTTCAAAACGTGATTCTTATTTTGTTAAAAATTAAGTATGTGTTGTGGGTATGCGTATACTTAATAATATTATTATACTTAAAGTAAAATACAACGAACCTATGTTGATTTTTTTATTAATCTCCCCATTGTTCCTACATATATATAAATAAGTACTGTTAACGTTGCCTACTGAGAACCTCCTCAATAAATCACTGGCACTTGGACACCGTTATCTACAGCTATTCAGGGAAACTTTATGTTTCATTCATCCAGAAGACAAAAAAATAAGCAATTTACTGAAAATATTAGATTTAATTCGATTTTTAGCTCTCCAGTGTACATTTCTAGTTTGGCAGTGAAAGGGATGAGTTCCCCAATGCATTTGATTTTCGTGGATCAAATTTACACCATAACACACAGCTTATTACCAGCCCACACACTGGTTCCGTAATCTCCAATGAGGTCAGCTATTCCACGGAATATTAAATCCACCAAGAGGAATACGAACAAATCGACAGTAATTGTGTTCGGCGATAAGCAGCTTCTGGTGTATATTAAAATAAGCTTCAACCACTGTTGCCCTTGCAGTATTTGCGTAGGTCTGGTTGCGAGCAGAGATGAGGTGCACGGTGCATTTGATTTTCGTGACGTTCTTGGGACTGCTAATCCGACAGAAGGCGCTGGCAATGCTCCTGGAGCCAGAATGCGGCATCACAGGCATCACGGACAAAATAATGGGCGGCTCTAGAGCCGTACACGGAGCGAATCCATGGATGGCCTACCTCTATGAACATAATAAAGGTTTCTTATGCGGAGGCAGTCTCATTCACAAACGTAAGATTTGCTCTGTTCGAAGATTCTTGTTCTTACTCTTTCCCTTGATAGGATTTGTCCTGACCGCTGCTCACTGCATCGAGAATGAGGTCTTTCTGTAAGTACAATCCGGATCCAAAGTGTTCTCTCTTCACATGGATAACACCTATCGCCTTAGCACTGTGCGTCTGGGGGAGTACTATTCGGGGTCCATGGCCAACAGTTCTAGAGTCTACCAAGTGACGCTGGCCATTAGGAACCGTCTCCACAACAAGCCCAGGCATGCGAATGACATCGGGATTCTAAGGCTCGATCCTGAGGTGCAGTTTACCGGTGGGTTAACGTTAACCTGTGCTCTTCAATGTATTTCTGACGCGCTTCCTCCAACAGCATTCATCAGGCCCGTCTGCATCTTCACGGATGCCTCGCAGGCACCGTCGGTGAGCACCTACACGGTCACGGGATGGGGTCAGACGGAGAACGCGGACATCGCCAGAGTGCTGCAAACACTTGAGTTGACGGAAAAAGATCCCATCAAGTGCTACTATCACATGGGAGTGCACCTTGGACCGGGACAGCTCTGTGCCGGCCATCCCAGTGGCGACACCTGCTTGGGTGACTCTGGCAGTCCGCTGGTTCATCAGGTGAACATTGGTGGCACGCTGCGGTACGTCCAATTCGGCCTCGTTAGCTACGGCACACGGGTATGCGTTAGTCCGGGGGTATACACCCGGGTACCCTTCTACGCGGACTGGATTGTCAAAGCTGTGCGATTAGGAATAAATAGAAGGGTATAAAAGGGTATTATAACTAAGTGCCACTGCCACTCCATAAAGTTAGTTTATTCTTGACCAACATCGTATGTCCATAGACCCAGAACCAAAACAATTCGTTTCCGTACGACCCCTGCTTTTCGTTTTCACATGATAACTACAATAATTCTACATTTATCGACATTGTTTCTGTAAGTTAATATGGTAATGTTAAATGATTGTAAATATTATAGTATAGTTCCTTTAAGACAACTTACATTTCTAAAACACAACTGACCCACGACTGGAACTAGAACACGGGCCGTCATTTTAAGAGTCAAGCATACTACCCATCGCTTTACGGAGTCAAACCAAAGAATGCCGACGAAACCTCGGTTGCATACTATAAAAAATGTCCATATTTCTAAAACGGTTATTCGACTATTGTAACGTATATAGGACTTTATTTGAGAATTAAAAGATCGAGCACGGATCGTTAATGAATTAAGAAAAAAAGGTTTGATATTATATGTTTTTGTTTCTTTTTTGAAATAATCACAATAAGAACTAAAGTTCCATAGGTCTTACGATGTATTTAAATATGTTTTTACTTGCACTTTTACATTCATAACTCGGAAACTAACTTATTATGAGCAGAATGAATATTGAATTTTAATTAAGTTTCGCGCGATTTGGTGTTCTAAAGTGCAATCCGAAATGTTTCCACATTTCTTTGAAAAATATCGAGTGTCTGTTTAATGAATGTTTAACAATTCGGCCAACGAAGCATTCATTATGGCTTAATTATTTCGGCACCGAATCGAACGAAAATCCCCCTCAAAATGTGTGATCTTTGACTGGAATGAAATGAAAAATGGTAGCCAAAAGCACGGCAAACGAAAACAATACCAGCGGCCGCAATTAATTTTTCGCACAAATCGCAAAAATAATCAAAAATTAGATAGCAGCAGCACCTGCTGACGATGCTGCTGTTGTTTTTAATGCAGCTGCATCGAAAAACAATAGGCGCCGATGCCCGGAAAGCTGTTATCCCGTGATTGCGGTGAGTTTTCGGCCGGCTTTGCTTAGGCCTCGCCGCTGCCCGTTACGCAGTTGGCAGTCCTGAAACAATAATGTCCGCAAATTGACGCCACAAGCTGTTGGTTCAATGCGGGTGCCTCCATCCCCCCCAGCAGCATCCACATGCACCCAACCTATGCTCGCGCCCCGCTGCGTCTGCTGCACTTCCTCTGCGTCGCCATATTGAATTTGAACCTCTGCTCGGGAGCCTCAGCGGCATCAGCTCCATCTTTTCCACACAGTGAGAATTTTTGCGAAATATAAAGTACTTTTACTTACTATTGGACTTCACTTAGACACAGTTTAAGTTTTTCTTTGTAAACATTACAGTTGCTGCAGTGCAGCTTTGGTAAATGTTATGTTTAATAGTCTTTAAAAGTTTTTAGATTGATTTTAAATAAATACATTTGTGCGGATGTACTCAAAAAATTTGAATTAAATCGGATAATAAACATGTGAGTTATTAAACAATAAAGTTTCTGTGCATGCTGAACTTCCGCAACATCTGCATTTGAGTTGGCAGCTCCAATGGGTGTTGCTCAGCATGTTCCTAGCAACATTTGTCTTTATTTGTCAACATTTTCTTCTGCCTTTTTTAAATTCCTTCATTTACTTATAAATCATTTGACAAAGTGAAGCGCTGTCCATGAGCCTTTGAATTTTATCCACGAAGCTTTGGATAGTTTTCCTACTCGTATTTGGTTTACTTTTAAAGTACAAGTTAAGAAAAAAAACAACAATTTTTTAATTAAATTTGCATCTTATTTATATCTTAGGTAGTATTTTTTGAAGATCCAGATCAACTTTTTTTCTCTAAGTACATGGCCCATGCCGAACCATGCCGCATGCCCTAGCTTCCCGAAACTCCGCTCCGGGCTCTCTCCGCCTCCCTGTTCGACTCCGTGTTTTGGTGCTGCTTTTATTTGCCAGCTTGCTTTCTGCTGGTTAGCTGGTTGAATTTCCCGAAATTTTCAGCTCGCAGGCAGTCTCCGGCTCGACGTCCTCGTGGCGCGTGTTGCCAACGAAAATACAAGCAAACATATTGGCTCCCTTTTCCTGGCCACCGCCTCCTGGCCGTGCTCCACGTCCTGGTGCTGGTCCTGGTCTCTTGCTGCACATCCCCTTTTCCCCGGGCAATAATTATCGTGAGCTTTGTGGCTGGCCCCGGCAACTTGTTGTTTAAAATGCATTCTGTATGAATTGATCTCGACTCGGCGGCACTGCATTTGCAAATTGCTGGTTATGAAATCCCCACAAAAATTGCTCACCTGCCACTTTGGAAGTTGTTCATATTAAATGGATATTAATTTTAGAGGCTTAAGTTAATTATTTACTGCCTTGTAACATTAGATATTAATATTTACTTTCCTTATCATAATTTCGTTGGGCTGACAAGGAAAGTACTTAATCCTTTCTTCGATTTTTCTACATAAATTACAAGATCATTAACAAGATATAAGCACTAAAAATCATCTCTTAAAATCCATTTATCAAAATAACCATTTAGTTTAAGTTGATAAATGTAACCATTGTACCGTTTTCAATTGTTAGTTAATTGTTTACAACCTATGTATAAATAAACCTAAAAAAAAGGTAAAAGCCCCATTAACGTTCCATTTTAAAGCAATCATGTAAACAAATGTGTTCGCTAATCTAATTTTAAAAGTTTTTCGTTGTGAATAAATCATTAAATTAAACTTATTAATACCCTTAATTGTCTTATTGTTAACTTATTTGACCAATAATTAGTTTAAAGTGAGAATATTCAAAGCTTATTGTCCTTGAATTGTCAATACCCAACCCAAAGTTGGAGACCCAACTTAATCCAACCACCAATCACAAACACAACACGAAGTAAAGTTATCGACAGATACAATATGCAGGCCGTCCCAATAAATACCAATTAAAATTTTATTCACAACGAAAAAAGCAGACAATAAAACAATTTGCGGTTTTTTAGAATCGCTTTTCAAAAACAAATCAAAGCAAAAAAGTGAGATTGTGGCATAAATAACAATAACAGAGACTGAACAATGCGGTTAAAGGGTTCACAGCAGCTGGAACAATTTGACCAACGAAATCAAATAGGAGTCAAACGCATTTATTTAAATCAAAACAAGCTGAAAAACCTGTCAAAAAAGACCCAAAAGTGGACTGGGGGAAGTCGTCTAGTGGGAAAGATTCCGGAAACTAAACTGAGATCGACCCAGATTCCAATCCGTGACCCCCAACCCGGTGGAATGTATATATTCACACGCACTCTTTGCACTTGCCACAATGTTGTTGTGTGGCAATTGGTTTTTTCCTTGTTTTATTTTTTTTGTTCTGATGCCCTTTTTTCTTGCCTTTATTGGTCTGTCATGTTTATGTTGGCAAGTTGTTTTTGTTTGCCGTGTAATCGAGTCAATTGTTTCCGGTTCGTCGATGAGGCAATCGAGTGAGTCTGTTCTTTATGGGGTTTTCCCTTTTTTTGTTTTTCCCTTTTTGTTGGTAGAAAAGAGCTTTGTTTTCCGTGTCAAAGCTGGTGTTTTTTGGTGTTGATATGGCCAACATCCGTTTAGGATATTGTTGCCTGGGGGGCGTTGCTGACAAGGGTTAATAAGCTCGTAGGCCTGTCACTTCCTCGCAGGGATAAGCAAGTTGTTTTGTTTTAGATGATTTGTTAGCCGTCCCTGCGATAAGCCTCTACAAAATTAGGTTAACCAATTTGGGCTATTATGTGAAGGGGTTTTTAAGTAAAAATGAAACCTGAAGTAAAAGTATTAAAATAAAAATAATACGCCATTTAGACAGGCTTAGAGTTTACTTAAAATCTCATAAAAATTAGTAATAGATATTCTCTCCCCTCTCTTACACGCTTTGCCTGCAATTTAAAAGCAAATCAGCAACAAATGCTTATAAGTTCCATTCGTTTTTAGCTGCTCTGTAAGAGAGCTTCACATTTTGATTACAATACACTAGAAGTTGATCTTTTATAATAATTGTAATTGTAAACATGTATGGTTAATGTTTAATAAAATGAATTTTATAATGTGGGAAGCATTACAATGCAGAAATATAAAATCATTAAAGTAAATTCCTTATTTCCTTGCAAAGATTCCCTTAATTTGCATAATCTTTAATTTTAAGCGGACGGAAAAACAAAACCTTTATATTCGCACTCATTAACATTCCGGCGAGCCAATTACCGCCCACAAATTTTGGCATCTTATGGCGGCATGCTTGGCGTCAACTACCGAGACATAATTAACCCTTATTTGTACATTTTATGGGCGCCACCATAAAAGAGCCATTTAAATTACAAAGCGCAATACAAGCCGTGGCCATTTGGCAGGTCAACGGAGTCCTTTGTTAATCGTCTGCTTTCAGTTGGGTCCCGGCCTATGGCGCCTGGCCCATGGCTCCTGAATCGTGAATCCCGGGCCCAGAAAATACCAAAGGGAATGCGTAGAGGGCGCGAGACTGTCTGAGGTGGAATGCTGATGTGTTGAGTGGCTCTTAACTTAAAGGCGAACTCGGTCGATGTTCGAATTAAAGCCGCTTACCATTTGGCCGCACTGCGGGCAAGCGGCTTAACTCGCATAATCCAAGTATCTGGCCAGAACGCAGTCCCAGACACTTGACCCTTTCACTGCTGCATCCAATCCCAATTCAATTCCCTCCGATTTTATGTTGGTTTCCTGCGGTCCGATTTTGATGCGGGCATCGTCAGTGCTCGTCATCGAAGAACCCAGAGCCGTCGAGGAGGTGCTTTTAGGTCGTAAAATTCAATAGCCAGGGGAAGCCAGTGATGAAGTTCGCAAAAACTCGCTGTGACCGGTCGTGCGTTATTTAAATAAGGGGTGACCGGGTGGTAACTAGTTTCTAGCTTTCTTAGTCTTGTTCAAAATACCCCTAGAGCTTTCCTGCTTTTTGGCACCCCTATTCTTGGTTAGGCACTTATAATTCGCAAGCGATTCTAGCATTTTCCCGTCTTAGGGGCTTGGTGTTTTCACAGATCAGCATCACCAACCTTGTGCAGTGGCAATATCGCAAGCAATGAAGTCCTAACTGAGCTGCGATTATTGCTAGTTGAAAACTTTAGCCAATAGCTCGCCCAGCGTGAGGATCTCTGATCCTATACACTGAGGCAATTTTTCTAAGGTCCGAAAGGGCTGTCTTTATAATAAATTACACTTAACTAACTTATCCCAAATCAAGGAATCTTACAGGCATAGTAGGCTAACAAAAATATAATATTTTTTTCAAGAAAGATTCTTAGAGATTCTGAAATTGATTTAGAAATTGTTTTCCTAAAATACCATTAATACATTTGCAATTTACAAAACTCTTTTAAATTTATTTCGTAATCGTCGTCACCTCTCAGTGGTAGCTATAAAAATATATCCTTAATCTATACTAAACATATTTTAATGAATGTTCGCAAGCCTGTCCGCTCCCCTAGTCCGTCCTCTTGAGTGTCTTTTTTCTCTTCTTGGCACTGGATGCACTCGACACCTGCTTCAGGGAGGAGTAGCCCGTCGAGGTCGAGTCCCGGCTCTGGCGATAGGTGTGCAGAGGCTTCCTGTTCAGCCAGAAGCGGATGAGGAAGTGAAACTCTGCCTTCAGGGCTGTCATGGATGGTATCTGAAATCAAATTGCGCGATTACTAAATTTGATCGCCTGTTAGAGTAGCCTCGGAGCAACCTTCTCCTTCATTGCGATGCGATGGACATGCCAGAGCAACTCGGACACGCCAATCACAAATGCAACAATCACGCCCACAGTGAGCACCACGAACAGGCCGCCCACCGACTCCATATCGTACTGGTTGTCTTGGGCGGTGGAGGCAACCGAGGGACAGGTGCTCTCGTTGTTGTTGAACCATTTATTGCGCAGAGAGCTCAGGACGCCCGTCTCGCTGAGCCTAAGGATGCCCCAACTGAGGTTGGATCGAAAGTGGGCATCTGCAAGAAAGATATGTATGTAAAAATATTAACATTTTTGCACTTCTTTCATAAAAAAAATTTGAAATTCTATCAGCACTTTGTGTTTTTCAAGCCAGTTTTAGGGCCGATTTTTCAATGTCAGGTTAACTTTTTTCATTGAGGTAAATCTTTTTCGTAGTAATGTAGACCCCTCAAAATCATGTTTTTGTTTATCTGGCTGACAACTCCTGACTAGGGGAATAGCTCTAGTTAACAATTTTTCAGTTAGATGAAAGCAAACATCATTTTTGGCAACTAAATTACTCCGAAACAACAACTTATCTAATTAACAAAGTCAACCTGATATTGAAAAACCGGCCCTTTGTTTTGTAAATTAATTTTATAATTCCAATGGCGCTTTATGCTTCTTTTAAATTAGAACTCCTCTATAGTTTCAATATAACTAAATTTTGCTGCTTTGCTTGTACATTGCGAGCAAGGCGTGGAAGAAGGAGTGAAATCTGTCCGAAAAGCAAACGGTCTTAAGCGAGCGAAAATGTATCTAGAACTAAAGGCGAGTGCGCAATAGAAAAGAGCGAAATTATGCCTATTTTCTACTTAAATTTAATTTTAAATTTTAATGATGCTTTGCTTGTACATTGCAGGAAAAACGTGGAATTCGAGCGCAATCTTTCCAAAAATCAAGCGGTCTCAAGAGAGCGAAAGTTGCTTTTGCATTAAAAGCAGAAACGCAAAAGGAGAGAGAAATTAAGTCGTTTATCTCTATAAATTTAATTTTAACTGTTGTGGCTGCTTTGCTTGTACATTGCACGTAAAGCGCGGAAGACGGAGAGCAATCTTTCGAAAAAGCAATAGGTCTCTCTTACACCTATTTTCTCCATAAATTCAATTTTAATTGGTTTTGCTGCTTTGCATGTACATTGCGGGCAAGGCGTGGAAGAAGGAGCGTAATCTTTTCGAGAAGCAAGCGGTTTCAAGAAAGCGAATGTTGCTCTCGCATTAAAAGCAGAAGCGCAAGTGGAGGGATAAATGAAATCGTTTATATCCATTACTTTTAACTGTAGTTGCTGCTTTGCTTGTACATTGCAGGTAAAGCGCGGAAAGCGAAAAGCAATCTTACCGAAAAGGAAGCAGTCTTAAGAGACCAAAAATTGCTTAAGCGTTTAAAGCGAGAGCGTATAAGGAAAGAGCGAAACTAAAATGATTTTCTCCATAAATTCAATTTTAGCTGTTGCTTTGCTTGTACATTGCAGGTAAAACGCAGGTAAGGGTTCTTTCGATTCCTTTTTAAATCGGGTCCTCGGGCAAGCGGTCTATTAAGCTCTAATTTTAATTTGAAATGGAAAAAAGAAAAGTCTTCTTACTCAGCGGAACCGCTATGCCGTAGTGCTTTTCACCGAAGCTTTCCCCAATTTGGGTAAGCTCGCAATTGCGCTGCACATAGTACTGTAAATTGGTGGTTTCCATCAGGAAGGCGTAACTCCCCTTGCTTCGCTTTACGCGAGACACACCCTCCTCATTGTCTTTGGTGAATGCGTCCGGCTTGAATGAGAGCATTTTGTTCCAGGCCATCCGGTTCTGCGTGTCGTTTGACTCCGAGAAGTACACCGAGGTGGCGCCTCCGCGGATGGTGCCGAACTGCACTTTGTCCTGGTCCACAAGATCGTGAAGGGATCGGATATCGCCGGCGATCTTCGAAGAGGTGATGAAGGCCGCCAACTGGGCTATGTAAGTCTGGGAGATAAGCAGGGCGAAGATCCACCAAAAGGCAGTGAGTAAGCGCATGGGGAGACCCCTAAAATGAAATAAATTGAAATTCATGAATCTTATAGATAAAATAATGTAAGTTTCAACAACAAATTCATGTGGTTATAGAATAAGAATAAGTTTAGAAGTTTCCACATACCTGGGCAAAAGATCACAGCCCTGATTGAGAATCGAGCCCAACACAAGCCACATGGTATTGTGCAGATGCCAGGTATTTTCCCGCTCCATTTCGTGATTCTCATTCTCCACCGGATGCTCCCATTCGAATTGATCAATGCGACCGGTAAGAATCAAGGTCATCGCCGTTATCATCATGGCAATCATTACCCAGAGCCACACCTCAACGTCATATGGTCTTAGGAAACTGTAAATATTTGCCGTCGGCGGTGGCTCCTTATACGAAAGAATGCTTATTCCGAGCTGCATGAATGGTACAGTGAAATCGACCACCGATCGACGAGCCTGGGTTATGGTCAGGTCACAGATGCCAATTTGTGCGTTCTACAAATAAATGTTAATTTATTTATTTTAAGTTTTTTAAGAAAGAAATGGGAACATTTTCTGGAGTTAACTTTCAGTAATTAAACCTATCTACCTACCTTTCTTTTATTTTTAGTACTCACATTATCAATCAGCTGTCTTATAATGCCATCCCATTCATCGGTGGCTGCATCATAACTTCCATACTTATTATCCCTAACTGGTTCAAAGTTAAAATCAAAATGACATTTCTCTGCCAATTTGTAGATTAAATCAACGGCATAGCCCTCGAAACGCTCATTTCCCTCGTAGTGCACTCCTTCGGGTTCCTCACTGCAATTAAAATGAGTTTTTAACCTTTGCATGGAAAAGCCATAGAGAAAACTAACCGCCAGCTGAAGTAGGGTTTACCCACACGGGTCGCCACTGTATAGCGCACGAGTTTCTGGGAGAAGTCCTCTTTGTTCTCGAGACGCCTCTGCCTCACGGCCTGAGTTGAATTCTCCGATATTTCTTCCACCCTGTGGACATGCTGGAACTTCTTGTTCCAGATATGGGTCACACGATCAATGAGGGGATTGTAGACTTCCAGGTTGAAGTCATCGCGCTGGCCGTCAGCATTTATGTGGAGCCTCTGGGTTTTAAAGGGAGGTTTCACCTTCTTTGGGGACAACTGAAAAATCAATTCGAATAAGTTTACTAATGGGTATCTGTTTGTTAAGGAACTCAATAACTTGCCATTTTCATCTGCTCTATCAGACGAGGTCCTGGTTGCCAAAAGCCACGACCACAGCTGAACTGAGGAGTATAGAACCCGGGTCGCTGACTTATCTCGAGCAGGGCGTTGAAGAACAGAACTACCGAATCGTAAACCAGCTGAGTTCCCAGCGAAGCAAACTTTTGGAGGGAAATTCAAATACAAACAAAATTAGGGTATAGATAGATATAGACATCTTACCCTAGTATCCACTTCGAACTGAAATACATCAACCTCATCGTGAATGGGCGGCGGAATATAGGTTCGTATCCTAACAGCAGCCACGGACACGGTGAACTCCCGCGAATAGAAACGATCGATGCCACTGACATGCGTATCCAGGTTGGTCAGAAAGAGGTGCTGTTGTTGAAAAAATTAAATAAATATATGATTTAGATTTGTAAATTTAATTTATCAGTAGGAATGCGACAAGTTATCTCAGATATATTCATGGTTAACATGAAGTCAAAAATATAGAAGGAAGAAAAACTCACAGTGCATAAATAAACTCTCCCTCTGAACTTATAAGCTTTTGTTGCTGCTTTGCTTGTACATTCCAGGCACGGCTTTAAATATGATACTTACATTGAAAGATCCTGTCATATTAAATGCTATGGAGGCGTTGATCACATCCACCAAAATGTCCGAAGGACAGTCAAGGAGAACAAACTTCTCGCGGGCTTTGTTAATGCGCTTCCAGAGAATTCGATAGTCTCCTCCGCGCTCGAACTCCTGCATCTTGATCCCTGTTTTGTGTAGTTGCTTCCAGGCAAAGATATGCTGCAGACGACTAAAATCTAAGAGAGGTATAGGTAGGGATATAATGGAAGAGGTTCCAATAAAATAACCAAGCTTGGGATTTTGGCTAAATCAAAGAGTCAAGGCAAGCCTAATTTGGGCAAATTTTGTGGGATATATTATGTAAAGGAATATTAATATAGGGAAATAGGAATATATTAAACATAAATAATATTTTTATTTAGATTAAAACTCAAAAGATTGTAAATTTGAGTTTTTGCTAAGTTTTTTGTAATTATTTAAAATCCATACATACGCGCATCTTTCTCGTAGGCAATGGTAAAGGACTTCCAGTCGAAGCTCTTGCTGGCCAGAATGTCGGAAAGGGCATTCGATAGGATCAGTTCCATGGGGGCCACGTTCACCGTCAGCTGATGGTTGACTCGCACCCGGGCCGACTGCTGGGGATGCCAGTCGAACTGCAGATGTGGTATGCCCGTCATGTTGCACAGCACCTCGACAATATCTGGCGGAGATTGGGCGAGAGAGATGGGCAGGAGAGAGATAAGTCATTGGGCCGGATATTTTTGTTTAGAATGAACCGGGGAACTAACAAAACACACAAGGAAAGTGCCGATCAAAACACGAAGAGCGCAAGAGAAACAAATATGTTTTTGGGGATTTTTCTTGGCACGCGTCCAAATTGTCCCCGACCACCGATCCGTTTACTGCAAAAATATTTGGATCCAAGCGAGCAGCTGGCCCAATTTTATGGCCAACATGTGTGTAGGTGCGTGTTCGCTATTTTGAAGAATCATTAACGAGGTTGACGAGCCTTTAAAAGATCTCCACTCTCTCTGTGTCTGTCTTATCTATTCGGATTTGGATGCATATATTTATGTATCTATAGGCTGCCAGGCATTTCTTCTATGACGCCAGAGCATATGATTTGTTTAAAAATAATTTAACTACGGCCAGACAAAGAGAAAGGGGGCAAACTTACCGCTGTTTGTCTTTGAACTTGGTCCGAAAATAGCCGCCACACCATTTCCAATCAAGTCGCAGGCTAAGGAAGGGAAATCACATTGTCCATTAATCTTATTAAGATTAAGTTAATTAATTAATTTAGTTAGTGACTCACAGAGATCTTGCAGCACAATGCTGTCATCAATGGTCATATAGTGTTTGATGGTCTCCAGCCGCAGAGCTGAATTCACGGCATTCACCTCCTCAATTGCCGCATCAAAGGCCTCCGCCAGCTTCATTTCCGTGTCGAAGAAGATGGCTCCTAAACCAAAAGATATGTAAATAATTGAAGAACTAAAAGAAACAGTGCTTGCCAACCAATTTTCACAACTAAGCCATCTTCTCTGGCGCCGCTGGACACAATCAGAGCCACAAGCACTAGGAACTGTAGGGCAGTCATGGTGTCATCTAGATCTGGGCATAATTTCGACCCGATATATATTGCGTTCGAATTCACTTCACTTCACATCCACCACCACTCAATCCATCTATACAAAATTATTCGAATTTTTTGCCAATCGCCCAAAAGAAACTCAACCGGATCCGGACCGGGGCACTGCTCGCCAGGCACTGACAGAAACTGACAGAATTTTGGAAACGATCTCTGGGAGACCGCCTTACTACGTCAGCGAAGTCCCATTTGTTCTACGGCTACCACGCACTCCGAGAAGAGCAGTCGCCGCCACATGACTAGAGTCTAGACCTCGCAGACACGCGCATGAGCTCTAGCTGGAAATGGCCCAATAAATGAAAACTAAATGTGCTCTAAAATTAGGCGAGTCGGACGCCCCCACAACTGGCTAAGTAGGGTACATCGAGGCGCCGCCGGAATAGTGTATGGAAAGAACCATACCCTTTTTATAAAATATTAATTATGGAACGCAAGCTTTTATATAATTTATTATTTGATTACTACTTCTTCAAAGAATAAAAAACACAATATGCTTAATTTGCTAGAATTGTATGATATTATATCATGTTATTATTATTATATTCAGTGCTCTCAATATATCTTATATCACTAAAAATCGGAAAAATTCCAGTCGCCCACGAACTGGATAATATACGGAATCGAAAGATCCGCTCACTTCGGCTTATTCCTATTGCACTCTCGCTTTAAGTACTCTCTTAAGACCACCCGCTATTCAGAAAGATCTTTCTCTCGCTCTGTCTTCCACACTTTGCCTGTAATGTACAAGCAATATGCAACAAGAGAGCTTTATTTTAGCTGCACTCGGAGAGAGCTTCGAAAGAGCGGGACTGTAAGATTGTACGGATTGAGCCGAATATACGATTATTGATTGATTGATCGTACTAACGTTTTGGTAATTGATTCTTTAATTAAATTCTTTAATATTGTATTTATTTCTCTTTATAAATTGAATTTATTTTTATTGTTTTCTATGTTTTATTTTGTATACATTTTAATTTATTTTTATATTTTTATGTTTTATTTTGAATAAATAACGGCGAAAATGCTGACTGATTAAAAGCTTTGTATGTTCGACATCTCCTCAAAGAAAGTCGCAATAAATTATACATTATTCTAGTTTATAGGTAGATTTTTTTTCAGAATATATACCTTTTTTAATAAAATCAAACTCAACGGATAGTCCAATATACCGCAACCACACCCTCTAAGTAAGCGGTCCAAAAAAACTCTATAAATATAGCACAAACTATATATATATGAGCATATCAAACGCAACGTGGATTGCCCAAGATGTTTAGCGACACAAATGCTTTAATTCAACTTTAAACAGCGAGAAAATAATATTTTCAGAGCTCCTAGCTGGCCGTCTTGCTGCGGGTCTTCTCCTTGGAGCTACGCCTAGACCCCGACGACCGTCTCGACGAGGACTTGTCACTGCTGCTGGAGATCCTCATCGGCTTGTTGCGCACCCAGACTTTCAGGGCAAAGGCCAGCTCCGCTTTTAATGCCTGCCACGGGGTCACTCGCTCCTCCACCGCCACGTGCTGCACGTTCCAGAGAAACTCAAGGATGCCCAGAACAACGCCAGTGAGGACTCCGCCAGCCAGGACCAGAAAGACGCCGCCCAGTTCTATGATGGACAGCTCGTCGCCGTCCACCTCGTGGAAGGAGTCGCAGGTGACGTTGTGCTTCTTCCACCACTTGTTCTTCATCTTGTACAGCTCTCCCTTCTCGCTTAGCTGGAGAATGGACACGCTGAGGTTAGTTCGGTAGTCGGCACCTGGCAGTAATGGAGGGACACCTGATGTTAGGCCTCTGAAAATCTTGGGAACCACTCCTAGACTCACCCAAGGGCACGGCTAGGCCGTAGTGCTTCTCCCCAATCTGCTCGCCAATCTGGGTCAGGTCGCAGTTCCTCTCAATGTTGTACGTCATGCTGGTTGTCTCCATGAGGAAGGCGTAGTCGCCCTTCTCCTTGCGCACCCGGGCCACGCCCTCCTTGTTCGTGCTGGTGAAGCCGGACGGATTAAACTCCTTCATTTTGTTCCAGGCCCGCTGGTAGTCGGTGTCATTGGACTCGGAGAAGAAGAGCGAGGTGCTGCCGCCGCGCATGCTGCCAAAGCTCACCTCGTCCTGGTCGATGAGATCCTGCAGGCTCTTGATGCTGCTCTGCCACTTGTTGCTGGTCAAGAAGGCGGCCAAGTTGGCCGTGTAAGTACTGAGCATCATCAGAGCGAAGAACCACCACATGCCCGTAAGGATACGCATATGAGGACCTCTGGAGGGGAGAGAGACAGTGTTAATTAATAGAGAATAATATGATTTAATACCTTGTACCTTGGTAGTATATCGCAACCCTGTTGCATAATTGATCCCACCATCAGCCACGTTGAGTTATTCACATTCCAGATATTCTCCAGTTCGTCGGGGTCTTGAATAGCCGGATTCGGGGGCAACCACTCGCGATGGGAAAGTCTAAGCAGGCTCTTTTAAAAAGCAAGAAACCGAAAAGGACTTAAACCTAGCTTTACCTGGCAATAAAGACAAAGGCTAGGGTCATCACAAGCTGGGCAAAGATCATATAGATCCAGACCTCATGAGCAAAGGGTTCCAAAAAGGCAAACTGATTCTTTGGTTCCGGCGGACTCTTGTAGTGCAGAATGCTAATGCCCAGCTGCATGAAGGGCACCGTGAAGTCCACCACAGATCGTCGCAGCTGGGTGATGGTCAGGTCACAGACACCGATTTGAGCATGCTGGGAAAAAAGTATTTAGGAGAGCCCTTGAATTGGAAATATAAAGGAACCTACATGATCAATTAGCTTGCGGATAATCCCGTCCCACTGCTTGGTCTCCGGATTATATTTCCCATTGCCATTGACGATCATGAACTCGTATTCAAAGTCCATCAGCTCGGACAGCTTACTTATAAGATCCACGGCATAGCCCTCGTACTTCTCCCTGCCTCTGAAGTTTTCGTGATCCTCTCTAGTAAAGAAAAGGGATATATATTACAGTCTAGACTTTATATACTCCCAATTCAACCCACTTCATCATGAAATAGGGCTCTTCGAAGTGCGTGACCACCGTGTAGACCTTGCGCTGCTGCGAGAAATCCTGCGTTGAGCCAGAACTCTCGAGTTCCAAGTTGAGGCGTCGTGTCTTTATCCCATTATCCGGTGTCCACACCATCATGGGCTCGTTGACGGTCGGCTTGTAGATCTCCAGGTTGAACTGGGTGCGCTGTCCGTTCTCGTTTAGCTTCATGTTTTCCGTCTTAAAGTTTGGCTCCACGTCGTCCTCGGAGATCGTCTTCATTTCGTTGACAATAAAGGGTCCCAGCATCCAGGGACTGGGACTGCCACAGTGCCTATTGGGTGGATGGTACGGTTGCATGGCTGCAATCACGTTTCTGGCCGAGCTGGCAAAGAGCACCACAGCATCGTAGATGAGAACGGGCAGCATGGTTTGGTTTCTCAATATTTGCTGGAAGAGATGTTTAAAGTAAGACCTTGGACTGTCGCAAGTACTGAAATTGTTACTCACATCCACCATGCTAATACGGGTCTTCTTTCTCTCAAAGGGATTCGGGTCCACTAGCTTCAATCGCACTGAGGTAATATTGGCCTTAAAGTCGGAGTTATAAATGTCCTTCAGCCCCGAACTGTGCGTATCCAGATGGGTAAGAAACCAGTTCTTGAAGTGTAAGTACAAGTTTATTTATGATTTCGAGATTGCTGGCTTTTTTAAACCTACCCTAAACGGACCCTGCAGCTTAAAGTCCATGGATATCCTTAAAAGCTCCTTCAAAGTCCTTGGCTCACAATCAAGAATTATGCGCTGTTCGTGGAAGGTCTCGTCAGCTTCCTTCCACAGGACTCTGTAATCCTCCGCGTAGTCGGCCAGGTTTCTTAGCTTTACGTAGTCACTGTTGAGAACCTGAATATTCATAAGATCTTGAAGGCGCGCCAGACCTGTTATGTAAGAAATGATTTCTTAAATGTAATATGCATTTTACGACTTAGTCCTCATACTATTTAAACATGATTTTGTTGCCCCAAATTTATAAACCGATTCAAAAGTAAATAGTCGACAACCAAACAAAATCCTCATTGAAACTATACTATTGTTTTATGATTTCTGTACTCTTGAGTTTTACAAATTTCTTAACAATATGCTTATTTATTTGATACTACGAAAGTATAAAAAATTATATTAAATTGTACAAAAACTTCAGAAAAATAACTAACGCGACAAACAAGAAAGCTCTAAGTTAACAAAATAGAACAAAATTATTCCTAAAATCTTGTTAAAATAATCTAGAATTCTGAATTCATTAGATATATAAAATCCATTCAATTTCAAGCTCGTTCTGCAACTAACCTGTTATTCATTCTATTTGAAATTAACTTCTCTGTTTTGCTGTATATTTTGTTACCCTAAAAGCCGGATAACTTATAATCCTTACGATTTAATATTCTTTATAGTTATGAAGTAAACCCTCACCAAAAGCTCCCCACTTACCCTCTGGGGTATCATAGATAAGGGTGAAGGTGCGCCACTCGTAGTTGGTTTTGATGATCTCGAAGTAGGCCCGCGATAGGACGGTGAGGGATGGCGCCACGTTGACCGACATCTGGTGGTTGAGTTGCTCCTGGCGCGTGGCCTCCAACTTCAAATCGTACTCTATGTGTGGAATGCCGGTCGTGTTGGCGATTTGCGCCACAATATCTACGATAGAACGAAAATATAAGCACACATGCCTGTAGTCAATAGCCTTACACTCGGTGTGCGCGCATACCACTAGCCGCCTTTGAACTTGGTCCGAAAATAGCCGCAACGCCATTGGAAATCAGTTCACAAGCTACACGGAAGATGAATTTCTCATCAATATGTTTTTGTTATGTTCTCCAAGAGCCGCGTTCACTCACTAATCTGCTGCAGAAGGAAGCTGTCGTTGGTGGGCATGTAGCGCTTGATGGTGACGAAACGCAGCTCGGTGAACTTCAGGCTGTTGACCTCGCGAAATGCCTGATCGAAGCTGAGTTCGATTTCCTTTTCGTTTTCATAGAAAATGGCACCTTAATGGGATGAAAATGTTGAGCAAATATTGCCGATGCCGATGTCTGATGTCTGAGGACGTACCCACGGTGATTTCATTGCGACCGTCACCGCCAAGGGCGAGAATCGTTTTGAGAAATACGATTGTGAATGCATAAATGTGACCTGGACCCAAATGCATTTTTCTTTCCTCCAAATTCTTGCCTTACTCGAAACTAATTGAATTTTCTAAATGCAGCGGCCATTTCGTTTTCACTTCCCGTCTACATATGTACAAATACAACAAATACAAATCTATATATCCACCGGCGCACAAGCACAAGCACACGCACGAAATATCACGTTAAATCCAAAGTAAAGTTCTTTTCACGATTTATTTTCTCGCGACGGCAGCATCCAGTCTTGGAGCGCTTTGCACGCCAACTGACTGTCCGTCTGCGTCTGTGAGTGACTATGAATGGGATCGGGATCGCTCTCCAGTTCTCGAGAGAGAGAGAGAACGTCCCGTCCCCCAGCCCACGGCGCGTATACGCGATGTGCTCTCGCGGAACTCGTCTGCCGTATGGCGCTTGTCGGTGACGTAGTCGGCATCAGCCAGTCTGGCCTGCCTCCGCGCGATTGTTTTCCTTGTCAGCAGCTCTTCGCAATTGTGTGCCAAATATTATGATGTTCGTAATATTGTTTGGTTTTGGCCAGCTTTTGATCTCTCAAAAGGCTTTTTGATGTGCTCAAGTGTGTTTAGCGGCAAGGAAGGTGACTTTTCAGAAAGAACTGCAACGGGAAAAGAAACTATAAATGTAAATCTTTATAAACTTAGCACGAAGTCAGTAAGCAACGAGAAAGAAAGCTAACTTCGGTAAACCGAAGTTTATATACCCTTGCAGTCAGCAATTGGATCATTGCAAATCGATCTATTTTGGTAATGTAAAAAAACAATGTCAAATTATGTAAATTTTGTATATTTTACATTTTCATATAAATCGACCGATCCCTTCTATGGCAGCTATATGATATAGTTGTCCGATCTTAATGAAATTAAAACCGTAATTCTAGAACTATAAAAAACGACTATATCTCGAAATTTATAGAAATTCGTTGAAAAACAGAGAAATTAAAAATTTTTGTACATTAATTTCGCCATCATTCCTATGGCAGCTATAGGATATAGTGGTCCGATTTCTGCCGTTCCGACATATATACTGCATGCTAAAGAAATAAGACTATGCTGAAAATTTCAGCCCGATAGCTCAAAAACTGAGAGACTAGTTCGCGTAGAAACCGACAGACAGACAGACGGACAGACAGACAGACGGACAGACAGACGGACAGACAGACGGACAGACAGACAGACGGACATGGCTAGATCGACTCGGCTGGTGATGGTGATCAAGAATATATATACTTTATGGGGTCTAAGATGCCTCCTTCACT
>VNJW01002199.1:0-20942 GCA_008042615.1 Drosophila auraria | reverse complement strand
TCAACCCGAACTTTGGCTTCCGAATCTAATCAAATAGAAATCAAATTAAAATAAAATAATAATAAAATGTCAACTTAAAGTTCATGGTATATCAAGTGTTGTGATGTAAAAAATAAAGAAATCTTAACTTAACTTAAATCTAAAAATTACAATTTTTTGAAATTCGCGCCAAACCTTAATTAAATTTATCAGACTGGCATCGCTGCCCCACGAATGGAGCTGTCGTGCCTGCATTTATTCATTCGCATATATTATTTCAATTATAAGAATTGGGGAATTACCATTGATAACTGTAGTCCATTCTTAATTTTTTGATGATGATTATATTTAATCATTCAAGTCTCGACGAAAAAAATTAAGAATTCAAAGTTTACATTTAGTGATAATGTTACTCCTTTACAAACATCAAAATATATTTTAATTACTATTACTACAGAAGTGCTTGGCGCATAAGGGTTAAATTCAAGAGTCCGGCATCAATAGCGTCACATTCCGAATTAAAAGTGAACCAAACAATTACCTAAATTAATATAAATATATTAATGAATTCAAATATCTCGTAATATTATGGTGACGCGCCCATTAAAGTTTTTATTTCCGTGATCTGGCTACACCGTAGCGCGTAAGTTTTTAAGTGAGAGCTTGTGGCTCATCTTATTCAATTGTATTTTGACATCGCCGGCGTGAATTATAGTTTTTCTTTCTTGTCTGCAACTGGAAACGAAAAGTAACCAAAAATTAGTGAAAATGGTGACCACCTTGTGTTGTTGTGTGCGACTGAAAACGTTCGGTGTGTTTACTGGTGGTCTGGGCGTGATTTTGAACTTACCAGTGACCTGTGTGTTATCGATGCTGATTCTCGAGAATCTATCTGGAATAAGGCTTCACCGTAAGAATGATACATATATGAATTATAAATAAATGAATAATATATTATACATACATACATATATGAACATTATGTATATATTAATTTTTTTGGCCTTTCAGATTGGGATCTCTTGGTTGTCTTGTATTTTCTGGCGAGGGCCATCTGTTGTTTAACATCGATCATGCTGGTCGTGGGGACAGTTAAGGTAGGAAGCCAAACCATTACAGTATCAACAATACTTAGGGCAAGGACACCGCTTTTTTCAATTTCGATCTGAATAATACTTTTCGGTCCAAGAATGTGAAGCTAATAACATTTTTCGATTTCTCCAGGAACGCCATCGGCTCGTGCTGCCCTGGCTGATCAATAGTGGAGTGATTCTCAGCATCGATCCCTTATTTTTCTTTAAATTGCTAGAAAAGACATCATATAATGAGGATGATATGATAAATCCATTTTACCTTTTCATTGGAATAGCATTTTATGGTAAGCTTATGGCAAAAAATTTAAGGCACACAATTGTTGAACCCCAAGAGGGGTTATCACGGCGCTCTTTTGTGATAATTTCCGTATATTTTGAGAACAATGCTGATTTCCTCCTTACTTGCTATTTCCAGTATTCGAATGGTATATGCACACTGGCATCTACTCGTTTTATTATAAAATCAAAGCCTCCACAAAAATCCAGGGCACTCGGCTCCAGCCAGAGACCCCGGATACCATTCTTCACCCCGACTCTTTCAAGACTTAAGCTGGCCCATGAGCCCTTTTAAGTGCGTGATCAACCCGAACTTTGGAACTTTGAAATCAAATTAAAAAAAAATAATAATAAAATGTTAACTTTAAGTTCATAGAATATCAAGTGTTGTGACGTAAAAAATAAATAAATCTTAACTTAACTTAAATGTAAAGATTACAATTTTTGAAATACGCGCCAAACTATTATTAAATTCAGCAGTTTGGCATCGCTGCCCCACGAATGGAGCTTTCGTGCGTGCAAATTAAATACGTTTTGTGTTTATTCATTCGCATATACTATTTCTATTTTAAGAATTTGCGAACTACTATTGATATATGTAATCCATTTTTAATTTTTTCTGCCAAAAATTATAAATATGATATTTGTAAGCTTGCTCGTGTCATACCGTGAGTGCTTTGATTTGCTACCATCCCTAAACAATAAACTTTAACTGCGACTTATTTCGCAATTGCACTTTTTGTGCCGCCCGGCGAGTCGTACAGTTCTTTGTTATTATTATAAAAGGGGAATTACCCGAAACCAGTGAAAATGCTTAACTCCATTTGTGGCATTCGGCTAAGCACCTTCGGTGTCTGCCTTGGATGGATAGGAGTGATATTCTCTTTCCTGGCCGTGATCCTCGTGTCCGTCAGTCTGGGATACGCCGATGAAATCGCCCAGCAGATCGTCAAGGATACCAATGATCCTACCCTTTCGGTTGACCAAGTGCGCACCGGTGAGTCATTAATATACATAATTTTCTCTCTGTTTTTAAAACCCCTTTTCCACCCCTTTTCTTCTTCCAGCCCTTGTGATCATACTGAGCATTTACCTGGCGCTGCAGGTGATCAACCTCCTGGCCTCGGGCATGCTGATTGTGGGCACTCTTAAGGTAAGGGGAGAATAATGTTCCCAGGAAAAGTATATAGCCAGATAGCGTGCCAGATATTGACAGAGTTCCGCTTGCTTTATGACTCAGAGATTATTAATCAGCCGCTTATTATTGTTGAAGCGAGCAAAAAAAGCCCTTTTATCAGTTGTCGCAAATCGTTGCATACTTGTTGGCGGCTGCGCCAAAGGAAGTTGGTATAGAGAAACATTAAAATGTTTTTTAATTTTCAATATTTGCGAGGGAAAGAAAGAGGTTTCCTATAAGATTTAATATCTAAATAATGAAGTACCTTTTGCACCATTTACCTAGAATTCTACGAGTTCTCAGCGGGCTTCATATATAAACACAAACCTAGATAAGGTAAAAGGTATTGATAAGTTAAGCAGCGTGAATCATGGATCAGTTATAGTTGAAATGCATCGAAAGCTTCATAAGAAGTTTTCAGATGGTATCAGTGATCGTTGATCTTATCTATTACAACGTCTTGAGGCTTTTGATTTTCTTAAAATTATAATGATAGGGAATAGGCCTTAGATCCAGTATAAAGCATACTATAAAGCAATTCATTGTTTTTAGGAACGCCATCTGTACCTGCTTCCCTGGCTGTTCAACAACGGAGTCACACTGGTCTTTGGCATTATCACCCAAATCGGAATGTGGATGCAAGTCAGTTCGGTGTCTGCCGTGCCGTCCATCCTGGTCTCTGTGCTAGCAATCTGTGAGTGAAACCCTAGGTTTTTACTGGCTTTTCTCTTATGTATCTCCCTTACTCCTTTCAGTTGTCAGCTGGTATCTGTACTATGGCATCTATTCCCTCTACAAGCAGATTCAGCGTAACAGCGACATCCAGCGTCCGCTTATCCCGCCGCAGAACACTGGGAGAAATTATCAGGGAGTGCCAACCACTCAATAATTTCTTTAACCCAAATGCATATTTAAGGAGTCAGGCCACTCTCTGTGCGTAATTTTTGGCACTTTATAAACCAAACTAACAATTGAATCGCCCTTTATATGAATGGGTTTTTGTATTACCTATTACTATTATTCTAAGACCCCATTACCAGTTCTGATGAAGGTTCCATAAAGCCTCAAAAGTAGCAGAACTTCCTATTATTAAAATATGTTATACACTGATCCTTATAATCTATTTTTTAACCATTATTCTGCTTCCCATGATACTTACCGCCGTAATTAGCTTAGAAACCCGGATATCTCGTTCCAATTGCCTTTAAATATATATATTTTCTACACACAGAGGGGACATACATACATACATAGCTTAGACCGTGAAACGGAGCGGCATTCGTTTAAGCTTCCGAAGGAGGAGCTCTTGCTGGAGGGACGGTTGGCGCTGGACTCTTGGTCATTTACCCAGGCCCAGCCACATGTAGCTGGGATCAATGAGCTGGGAGCGATAGCCCTGCGGATTGCGCGAGACCAAAGATCGTATCTTTTGCGAGGGCCGGTAGCTGCGCAGGGCTTGGAGCAGCTTGGATGTCTTACGGTCCTGCTCCTGCTGCTGGACGGGATCTGGCTCGGGACCAACGTCGGGCGGCATCGGTGGCAAGTGCTGCAGCGGATGCGGATGCTTGCCCTCCAGCAGCCGTGTCTCCGACTCGCCCAGCTGCGATTGCTCCGCGAAGCGCACGTTCGCCTCCAGCCTGTTGAAGAAGTCGCCCAGATTGGTCATGGCTCCTAGAAAAAACCAGAAGAAAGGCACTAACAAAGGTGTTGCTTCTCCAGGCCCCCGATTACCCACCAGCACTGATCGATGGCCTGTAGCGGAGCGACGGCGTCAGGTGCTTGCGCTTAAAGGGCAAGCTGTAGGCGTAGGCGAAGGGATAACGTGGCTCCCCGGCCAGCGGCACCTGCTCCTCGCCGCTATCGTCGCTGCCGCCGTCGCCGGGTGGTGGCCACTGGATAGGCGCCCGTTTGCCCTTGACGGACGCTACTGGCGGAGATTGCCACTTGTGCTCCACTTGTAGCTGCTTGAGCTGCTGCAGATGCCACTGGCGGCCCAAAAATTCCGGATTCGCCTGGAAATAGCCGCCAGCCAATTGGTTGTCCATTTCCGTGCTGCTCGATTTCGGCTGTTGGGGATTTCCGCTGTCGGCGGGATAAAGGTCATCGTCGAGGCCTCGTGACGTAGGCGGCGTCAGCGGCAGTCCGCTCCCTATGGACTCCCAGTCCGGACCCAGCTCCCAGTCGCGCTGCCACCCAGGCTGGTTCCCAGTTGTTGCTTCTGCTCCGCCGAGAGGTGCGTTTCGCAGTGGAGCTGTCGGGGTGGGAATACATATCGGGAGAATGGCCCATTAATTGTGGGTTCCCCAAGGAGCCGCGAACAGGGTTGGCTTTCACGAAAAAGGGTATGACATCCAATTTCCGCTCCCGCCCCTGCTACAGATTTTAATTAGTGATAGGCGCAATGTGACTCCTAATCAAAGGTCAACTTTCAATTTGACAAAAGTGTCGAGCAGTGAAAGTGAGCGGATGGCAGGGGATAGTGTTTTTAAGGGAGTTTTCCTCCCTTTCTGAAACTTAATCTATGCGGAAGTATCAACAAAAAATTGTTAAAAGAAATTAAAATTAAAATTGAAAATGAAAAGGAAAAGGAAGCCCTTGCAAAGGCTTTTTCTGCATTTTTCTTTATTCGAATATTTTGCAGGGAAAACTGTTGAATTTTAAAAGTTACTTGAGCTGGAGAATTTTTACATTTCATCAGAGAATAGTTTGATAAACTTATTAAATTTAAATTTAGAAGATACGCATGATAGTTTATCCGAAAAAATTGATTTTATTAGATTCTATGAGTCTTAAGTCAGAAGCATTCAACTCTGTGAAGATTACATCCCAGTCGGACCTTGCTTGATGTGGTGAACGAATTCTGTGTGAAATTCTATGTGAAACAGGAATGATCTTAGGGATGCATTCCCAATTCAGCAAGTGGTAATCCAAAGATTCATGTACCTGCCGATTGTCCGTGTGTCCGTCTGTCCGTCCGTTCGTTTCTACGCAAACTACTCTCAGTTTTAGCCTTCCCTTTATTGTATTTAGTGTATGACTATGTATTATAGCTGCCTCTAAGAAATGGTAGTTTTTTTACGCATTCAGAGCTACGGTTTTTTTTCTATAAGAATATTTCAAACAAATAAAAACAGAAAACGACATAAATTATTTGTTTTTTAACACAAACGCCTATAAGGCGCGACATAGATTGCTTTTTTACAATTTCAAAACTAAGGTTTTAATTGTATTAAAATCTGCCTTAGGGTTTTATGGAATAAAAAACAAACTTCACTACTTTTTGGTTTTGTAAAACTTTTGGTTTGTTAACTAAACCGATATTTGTGAAGCACTTGGGACCCATTGTTGAACCCTACAACTTACCTGCAGAAAGTAACACCATCAACAGAATCCGCCGCCTCATCAGGAGGTGAGACATCTTTTAGCTGTTTTTCAAGGGTTTAATTCCGGATTTTGTTACATTCTACGGAGACACCAACGCGGGCTAAAAAATGCCAAACACATTTCCGGCGAGGCTTGGACTCACTCTGGACAATTTCAAAAGAAACTGCTCCCACCAAGGGAGATCGAGTTGCACGCCGGAGGGGCAAAGTCGACTAACGGCCAAGTCGCTGGCACCGTGCGCTTTTATAGCTCCTCGAGGGTCGCGAACCCAGCCCAACTCCACGGGAATCCTTTCGGAGACCCGCCACCGCCATCGTCTCCTCTTTCTAGTTAAGTTTTCACCTGCGAGCACCTGTTGCCCCACGAAGAGATAACGACGACAACGACGACGACTCCTGGGGACATGCGCACCAGCCAGGATGGACGTGTCACCTTTGCTTGGGTTTTTCAAGTGCGACATGAGCTTCGGCAATTTTTCTAATATGCAAGGAAATGGCAAATAGCACTGGCAATTGGGAGTCGAGTGTCCAAGTGGCGCTTTGGATGCCATTCCATTCAGCCAGCCTTGGTGCTCCATCCAGCTATCTAGTCATCCAGGCAATAAGGCTCAGGTGTGCCAAAGGGTCCTTTTATGCAATTATCCTGTCATATTGCGCAATTTCCCAAGCAACTGATATTGCCACGGCACGGATTACAGCTATCGTGGCTCCCGGTTCATCCTTTATTCTCTGAATTCCCAGACATCCTGACGTGACGTCAAAGGCTTCGCTTCGCCTTTGAGTCCTGGCCACCGTATTAGCATAATTGGGTCAGCGGTTAGCGCCGGCCATTGTGAGCCGTGCATCCATTTATCCATCCAGCCGGGAGCCAGGAGCTGTGCTCGGACCCTGGCCACCAGTGGCTGCCCCCCGAGTGCTCCTAATTGGATTTGTGTGCAGTGCGAGTGCGAGTGCCGGGCGCTTGCAGCTTCTTTTGTGGCACACGCTGGGCGTGCTAATGGCCCGGAGTCCGAACTCTGGGTTCCGAGGCGACCGGAGGTCAGGAGGTGTTCCACCATTGGCCACCATGGCCAACTTTGTCTGCACGGCGTTTAAGCAAAACTTTCTCGCACAAACAGTTTGTTAATTAAGCCTCAATTACAAGTTCAAGGCAACTTATGGGGTCCGCTGCATTTTAGTTACTATTTCTACGTTTTACATTCTACACGGGGAGTGGCCGGGGAAAAAGTGTTTTTTGTTTTATTTTTTTTTTAAGTTTAATATTAATTATTATTGTGGAGTTTTTAAGAAATTGTTGTAGTGCTTCTTGGTGCCTAAAATATTGTTTTAAGAGTGCTTAATGCATTCTTATTTTATTTTATTTTAGACATTGTCTAATTATGCTTTAATTTATGGGGTGATGGTTATTTAAACTTAAATCTAACATGGCTGATTGTAAAAGAAAATGTTGCTAGGAAAATTTGACCAAGAAAATGCTGAGCAACATCTTTTGGTGCTGGCAACACGTCGATGTTGCAATGCTTTTAGCATGCTTAGCCACTTTATTGCTTTATAACTTCTATGTTTATCAATTAATTTTATTTAAATTTGAGAAACATCTCCTAACAAGACTATATTTTATAAATATTTAATTTTACAGAAATGCAAAGTACTCTTAAATTTATAAATGTATTTTTAAAGTTCTATCTCTAATTTGTTTTCACATAACCTTTACTAAAACTTAAATACCAAAACATTAACTAAAATATATTACTTCTTACAGACACCAACTCCCCAAGCGTACCGCATAGAAGAGTCGCTCTAACCCCAAAGCTTTCCCAGTGTTCCACGAACCACACGTTCCTCTCCACGCCGAGCTTTGGTTTTTGGGGCCTCACCGGACTCGCGCTCAGTCGCTCTTAAGCTTTCGTGCCGCGAAGTTGTCGTTAGCAGCAGCAGCTCTTGTGTTGTAGTTGCGACCAAATGATTGGCCACACAGCAGTTGAAATTCGTAGTGAAAAGTGAACTCCTCAATGGACAGGACTCCACCAAGAGCCAACCAAGAATTCAAGTGCAATTAAAAGGAATTGAAGCATAACAAAGAGGAAGACGAAGGAGCAAAAAGCCACAGCATTTTTTAAGTAAAAGGTGCGGCGCCCCAGGTTTTCTTTTTTTGTAGAGAGAAGGAGTAGGAGCTTGTGCACATGCCGTTGCATCCTGTTAACTCCCTTTCTCGACCATCCCCAGGGAGTTGTCGGCGCCAGTGCGCCGGCGCCTTTGGGGGAAAAACGGCTGTTTTTCACGTTTCCCGCGCTGCTGCCAGCAGGTTGACGACCCCCCGAAAATGCCGGCAACACTCGCTTTCGTTAACCCTCATCCCCTAAAATGAACTCGACATGGATTACCAAATACCAAATACACCAATCTGTTGGTTCACGCGGCGTATACTTAATACTAACTGGCCATTGCTGGCTTCTGTTGTTTGTCGTTCCGTTGTTTACTTAACCCACATCCAGATGTAACCCTCATCCCAAATTTGGCCGCGGGAATCTCTTTGCCAAGCACGCACTGGCACTTGATTTTCGGTTTGGGGCGCGGGCGTCTTCGAGAGTCTCTTGCTCTTTTTATTCTATTTTTTTGTTGGGCCAAAAGCCTACGAAATATGTGCTAAACGCTTGTGGAAATATTATGTGGGGGAGTTCAATGAATTCTGAGAGGCACACGTGCTTATGTTTTATATAATTATCTAGTTTTTGGAAGGGAATATAACATAAATCTATTTTTCGTATGTTTTGTTGCTGATAAAAGTAATTTAAAATAACCTAAAGGTTAGCTACCTTTTAAAGCAATTAATACTTCTTAAATATGAACAAGTGTTCTATTAAAAAAAACAAGCTTTATTTTTAAAGTATAAAATCTTCCAGACTGCTTACTTCATATATTAATTGTCTAATTAAGTTTATAATTGGTACCACGCCCTCCCTCTCGTCCTAATTGTTATTTACTCTATTCAAATATTTTCTATGATTAATATTGCCGTTTTCCTTATCTAGATTAGGAATAATTAAGATAATAACCATTAGCAAAACACCCAAATCTTTTGACATTTAAAAACCTCATTTTGTGGGAACTTCATACAATATTTTCAAAGACCTTTTGGGATATTTCTGTGTCACCGCGAGTTCTGAGAACTGGCAGCTACCTAAGTTCGGCTTCATCAGTCAGCAAAATACCCCCCTTTCGCTCCTATAATTTGCATCTTATTCACTGTAACTAACTCGGAGTCTGACGGTTGATTTCCGCTGAACTGCCAAAGCAGTTAACCTTGGCGGGTCGCAGAAATAAGATTGCATTTGCAACAGCAGTGGGTTAATCATCAATGAAGCGTGCAGAAGCATATACATACTATATATATCTAAGGTTCTCTATGGATTTTGCATTGTTAGTTTGTGATTTCAGCTGGGCCCAGTCCCAGTCACGTGGAGCAGGAGACATAGTGTTGTTCTTTCTGGCCGAAAAAAACTACAACCGGTCCACAAATGTTTGCACAATTTCTGTATAGCTTTTGCGGCTCTTTTTTTTATTTGTTTTGTTTTCTCCGCTGTTCTGCTCTGTCGCCAAAAAGCATTAAATATTACTGAATGACTGCCGCTCAGGCTCGGGTCGTCAGTGTTTTTGGGGCTCTACGTGCGGAGCAAACTTATTTTTTTTTCGACTGGCTTGTTAATTTGAATTTCACACCCAAACACTCGCCACGAGCAGATGTTGCTAGGGACCAGCTTCAGCTTCCCTCTCTTGCTCTCTGCCTCTGATAATCATATTTTTAGTAAAGTTTGTTTTATATTTTTAGTGGCCACCCTTTTACACCCTCGTTGAGTCTGAGCGGGGAGCTACTCATCGCACACACCTGAAGGTCAGCGGGAGTTACACCTTTTGCTGAAGCCCGCTTCCTGCTCCACCTTGCACACTTCCGTTTCCTGCAAAACCACCTCTCCTTCCTGCCCCTTTATTTCGTGCGGCATTGCGTGTGTGCTAAACATGGTGTTTGCCCTTAAGCTGCACGCAAAGAAATTTGCATATCTTATCTATTTGTTTTCGGAAAAGGGTGCTTGATATTCCAAGGTTCTGAGATAAAGTGAATTTTAGAAATTTAAAAAAACCAGAACCTGTTGGAAATTGTAGAGCAAACCTATTGGTAATTTCATCGTTGCTGAAGGGAGTTTTTAAATGCTTCAAACTTTATTATTTTCTAAAACTTCCACTGGAATTCCCAACGATTTCTAGCTGCAAGCTGGTTGTAACCACGCTGAATGTTGCTGCAGCTTGACAAAATCGTATTATAATAATTCCTAATCACTTTATAAAGACATTTTCTTTTTCTTAAATACCATATATTATTTTAAACCCTCCAAAGAACTTGCATTCTTAACCATTTCTCTCTGTGCCTCGGTGTGCTCAACTAAAATGCGAATTAAGTTCACTTTTAGCATAATTTAATTGTTGTTGCTCGCTTGCCGCACCACAAAAACCCGTTAGCTGCGTTTGCTGCTTCCACAAAGTGTTAGTTACTGGAGACCTGAGAGGCAACCGCACAACGCAACGCCTTATTCTGCTCTGACCCTGGCTGGCTGCCTTTAATTACTCATACGCCCTGTATGACGACTGCTGACCCCGCCCGAAAAGTGAAGAGCAAAAACGCAGCAAAATAAGGGGAAACTATAGCGAATGCAACACGAATCGAGGGCTGTCCCACGATGGCAGCTGCTGGCCTGCTTTTGATTTGGCAGGGCAGTAAACATTTAGCCTAATGGGGCTTCTCTTCTAGGGTTTTCTCTAGGGGTGAGTGAGTGCTGGTGACGAGCCGCCCGCGGACATTGCCCTCCAGCACAATTGCGCCCTCAAGCATGGCAGGTTGGCTGGATGGCTGGCTGGCTGACTAAAAAATCAAAAGAAAAACTAAAAACACAAACTGAAATTGTCGTTAATTCGTGTGTGTTGTTGTGCGCAAAGTGAAATTTTGTATGTTTCAAGCGCTTAGTGCCGACACTCTGCCTGTTTGTATTTTTTGTTGCCTTGTTTTCTGTTAATGCAGCGATAAATTCGTGACGTTAAATTCACAAACATGTGCTGCCCAGAGACACACGTTTTATTGACCCCAAAGTGAGAGAGAGAACTTTCCAAGCGTGATGAAAGCTGGTCTTTACTCTGGCGGAGAATTCGATTCGGTGTTATTTATGTGCTTATAAAGGGAGTTGATCGTACAAATATGGTATTTTATAACCAAAAAATCGTTAAAAGTCACTTAAAATGTGTAGAATATTTAAGGCAATTTTGAAATATTTTAATTCATATTTTAAGGCCCGGAAATAAAGCTTTATAATTGCATAAATTACCTTAACACCTTTTATTAGCGTGCCTTCCGCAATGTTAAATATATGTTTTTTACCCTTTACCTCATAGGCTACTGCATAATTAGAAAATTTATTAACTTAGTTATTAATTTAATAAAATAACTTACAAAGCTGTGGCCACCGGGTATCTAACAGTCGAGAACATTATCCCGTAACTTCCCCAGTTGCCTTGTTGCTTGTCAGCTTAACCAAATCGCTGGCAAAATGCGCAAGTTGCATGCGACAAGCAATTTGGCGAGGCCACATCCTGCCCCATTTCCTGGGTCCTTCAAGTCCTCAGCCACTCCGCATCCTGACATCAACAATGCTTGGATGTGGCAAGAACAATGGTTAAGGCTTGGGAGGAGAAGGCAGGCACTTAACCCAGTTTTTAGTTTCATTCAGATGCTTCCTTCACTTTGACATGCCAAAAAAAAATACAAACAAAAAAAAGAAGCCGGAATGATATCATGTCAAGCCCAAACCCCGCCAGGGATATATCCATGTGACCTAAATTCGCCATGCGGGTGGCGGCCACAACAATTGTCCCAGGTATTGATTTTTGGCTCTCATTCCAGCCGAAGTTGGAGCGCTGAACTGCCAATGAAAAGACTGAACCGAACTGAAGACATCAACATCAAACATCAACCAAGGACCAAAGCAAGGAAATGTTTTAGCAGCAAGCAGGCTGCTGCATTGCGATAAGGGAAGAGCCAAAATAAACCCCCATTTATAATATAAACACTCAACGGCCATCGCCAGACGGAGTCGCAATGTTTCTGCCCGTGAAATCAAATCAGTGAGTACACAGTGAAAATTTAATTTGAATTTAATTAAGTTTGATGAAATAAAATCACTTTAAATATACTTGAAGGTTTGAAATCACTTAGCTCAGCTATGAAAAATAAATCAAAGCATACTTTCAGGCTCTTATTGAAATGTTTTTAAATCTGTTAAATAAATTTTACAGCAAATAGGCTTTTTTCCAATTCCTTTAATGCCAAAGACAAATTTCAAATTGCAGTAAAAAATAAAGCATACTTTTGGGCTCTTGTTTAAATGATTTAATATCTCATAAAAGGGTTTTCAAGCAAATAGCAAAAACCCAAAGACTAATTTCTTTCCGTGTGTAAAGCAAAACCCGAGTGGCGATTGTAAGCTCCACGTCCGCTAGCTCCATTCAACCCCCAAAAAACGAGAGAATTCCTGCAACATAAAAACATAAACATGAACACGTAGCATAAACAACCCCCGGCTTTGTGTGGGGGAGTTTGCTTCAGTTCCTGTTTCTGTTTTTGCCGACACGTTGTCGCGCCGCCATTATCATTGTTTACAAAACTTGATTTCGTGGCGTATAACTGGGATTCACAAGCTTGTCGAATTCCCATTGCAGCTCTGGCGAGGCGAGTGGCAACAATGAGGATGTCACCACCACCAGCAATAACTCGACACAGACGCCCAGCGATCTGAGCCCACCGGGACCCAACGAGGAGGTTCTGCCCCAGGCCCATCATCAGAATCCCGGGCACTGCATTGCCTCTTTTGCGGCTATTAACCAGATGAGGAATAATGCTCAGGTGAGTATAGGTTAGGGCCCTTTGGGGGTTCTCTAGGGGAAATTAATATTTTCGTAGATTAAATAGATTTGTGGGACATTTTAAAATACAATTGAAGGGTGAAGGAGTTTATTTGTACCTTGTTTAAGGAATGATAACATTATTCATATTTCCAAACTCTTTAAATAGCAAACTTAATGCCTACTAGGAAATATACATTTTTCCCTCCATTAAAAATCTTCCGCGCAATTGCCATATCTTGATATATTTTCACACTAATTGCATTAGGCGTGAACATAATTAAAAGTATTTATTTATTAGAATGGGCGCGTGATTGAGGTCGTCGCAGGTCCGAGTTGACGCTTGGGCCCACATGGCGCATACATAATGTCTCTCGTTCGTTTTTGCCCGTTTCTCTGTTTTATTTTGGCAGTCGGCAAACATTAATTGCTACCCAGCACCGCCTCCTCCTCTCCAGAGTTCAGCTGGGTGAGCAGGCGGGCGGCTATTAGAGCAAATTGCCGCTTTAGACGCCCAGCGGGTGAAATATATATCGGTTGGCCTTAGCCAGAACGGGTGCCATGATGTAAGCGACACTTTGCTATTAAAAACTGCCTCCTTTGACGAGGTCAATGGACTGGCTCCTGTCATAAGTTATTGATGGAAAGAAGAAGGACTCCCTTCTAAGGATTCGGTTGGCTGAGGGTGTGGTGGGTGCAAATTGAGCACGTAGCCGGGCATTAATCGGATTTGTAAAGGGACATTTTGTCTGCCCCTGTCTCCGGAACTCCCATATAGTCCCCGTCTCAACAGCTTTTCTCTGCTCCTTCACAGCTCTGCGATGTTCGCCTGGAGGTGGGCGGCGACACCATCCACGCTCATCGTGTGGTCCTAGCCTCCGTGTCGCCCTATTTCTATGCAATGTTCAATGGTGAGTGCAGCCGGAAAGGCTTTTGTGAGGATTAGGAAGCCTAAACAGCCTGATATAGTGTATCCCAAGCTTCGTTTAATTTTAAAATATATTTAGAGATTGATTTCCGTAATCAAAACTTTCCTCTTCTTCAAGAGCTTCCCGTTGAATAGTAAACTAATCACTTACTCACCGATCCATTCCATTAGACGACATGCTGGAGCGCACACAGGGCCTGGTCCGGCTCCACGACGTGGACAGCTCGGCTCTGAGGCAGCTGATCGATTACACGTACACCGGCGAGATCACCATTACGGAGCAGAACGTGCAGGTGCTGCTGCCCGCCTCCGGCCTGCTGCAGATGCACTCGGTGCGGGATGCTTGCTGCAAGTTCCTGCTGCGCCAGCTGCATCCCTCCAACTGCCTGGGCATCCGCAGCTTTGCGGACGCTCACTCCTGCAAGGAGCTGCACACGCGGAGCCACAAGTACGCCCTGCAGAACTTCCAGCAGGTGGTGGGCACCGAGGAGTTCCTGCTCCTGCCCTTCGAGGAGGTGCGCGAGCTGATCTCCAACAGCCAGCTGAACATCAGCTCCGAGGAGCGGGTATTCGGCGCTGTCATTAACTGGGTGAAGCATGATCTGCCCTCGCGCAGACTCCACATTGCCGAGCTGATGTCGAATGTGAGACTGCCGCTGGTGAGTCGGGACTTCCTTATGAGCTGCGTGGAAACGGAGACCCTGATGCGCGACGACTCCGAGTGCAAGGAGCTGCTGCTGGAGGCCATGAAGTACCACCTGCTGCCGGAGCAGCGCAGCCTGATGGGCAGCCAGCGCACGCAGGAGCGCCGCCCGGAGGGCATGAAGCCGTATGTGTTCGCCGTGGGCGGTGGCAGCCTCTTTGCCATCCACAACGAGTGCGAGGTGTACAATCCGCGCACCAACTGCTGGAGTCCCGTGGCCCCCATGCTGTGGCGACGCTCCCGATCCGGAGTCACGGCGCTGCACAAGCAGCTCTACGTCGTCGGCGGCTACGACGGCGTCAGCGATCTGGCCACCGCCGAGAGCTACAACCCGCTGACGAACAAGTGGAGCAACATCACCCCGATGGGCACCAAGCGCAGCTGCCTGGGCATCTGCTCCTACGACGCCCTGATCTACGTGTGCGGCGGCTACGATGGCGCCTCCTGCCTGAGCAGCATGGAACGGTATGATCCGCTCACTGGCATCTGGAGCTCCTGTCCCGCGATGAGCACGAGGAGGAGGTACTGCCGGCTGGCCGTGCTGGAGAACTGCATCTACAGCCTGGGTGGCTTTGACTCCACCAACTACCAGTCGAGCGTGGAGCGCTTCGATCCGCGCGTGGGTCGCTGGCAGCCGGTGCCCAGCATGTCGGCCCGCAGGAGCAGCTGCGGCGTAGCCTCCACGGATGGGCATCTCTACTGCATCGGCGGCAATGACGGCACCATGTGCATGTCCAGCGGCGAGCGGTTCAACCTGCGAAGGAACAGCTGGGAGCCCATCACGGCCATGCATTCAAGAAGGTGAGGTTTGGGTTAAAGCTTGAGGTTCTTCCTTCTTCTTATTTTGTACCTTGATCCATCTTGCAGGTCCACCCACGAAGTGGTCGAGGTGGAGGGCGCCCTGTTCGCCCTGGGCGGCAACGATGGCAGCTCCTCGCTCAACTCCGTGGAGCGCTACGATCCGCGCCTGAACAAGTGGAGCGTGGTCAATGCCATGGTGGCGCGTCGCAGCTCCGTGGGAGCGGCGGTGCTGGAGTGCTTCCACCTTGAGCGCGGACTGGTCCAGACGACGAACTTATGACCCTTGGCCAGCATAACCGAGTCCTTCGCCGCAGCTGCAGCGAGCGCCGTTAGCAATGGCTCGGGGACAGGACCAGGAGCTGGATCATCAGTGGTCTTGCCGCCATCATCGGGCGTGGGCGGAACCCTGACCGTGCCCAGTCGAGCGGAGGCAGCGGCCTTTACGGCCAACATAGCGCTGAGCAGCTCTGCGCCCTCGGCCAGCTCCACGCTGCGTCGCCATCGGCGGGACACACCCGGCCTGGCCGAGAGCCGGCGGGCCAACAGCAATGCCAGCAGCAGTGGCAGCGAGAGTGGAGCATCTGCAGCAGGAGAAGGAGGAGGAGTTAAGCCACCGGCGACGGCCTGATCCTGGTCCATGTCGCGTCGCTTCTAAGCAACCTTACAAAAGATACAACTTAAATACAAAAAGCTAACCCCACGCGCCTAATGCAGGAATTTGTTCGAGTTCGTTATGGAATATAGGAATATATATAGTTATACGAGGATTGGGAGGAAGGATGATCGGAGTCGGCACCCACTCATGTCTCTAGTCAAGATCTCTCTCGCTCTCTCACGCCACACCTAACACACACACGACATGGGAAAGTCGCCGCCGCCGAGGGAAGAAGCAACCGAACCTAATCTGCCTACAATTTACATAAATAAACCTCTATATACACTTAAATTATATATACTATATACACTCTTATGTACTATTCTTATGTATTTTATACACGCAATTATTAAAACGATAAGTAAGTGTTTCGTAGTCCCACGTTCACGTCTGCGCTTTGTACTAGGATCTTGAGTGAAACAGCGAGGAAGGAGCCGGTCACAGCATCTGCTTGGCCAGGTTATTGGCCACGTTGCCCACATTGTTCTTCTTGTCCCCGGAGCCATCCGACTGGACCACCTGCGACGCCATTTTCTTTGCATCCAGCCAGTCCTTGGGCAGCCCAGTGCCAACTGCAAAATATGTGGTTGGGGAATTAGGGATTAGTGGAGGAGTCGCTGGCGCTTCGTTGCTTCACGACTGAGTGTGTGCGCGCGCCGGCAGATGAGCTAGAAAACCCAGTTAACAACGCTCGATGGACAGTTCTCAGTACGCATTTATTATCAGTTTCCGTCTCACGCGACTCTCTCTCGATGATCATGATGGGGACAGGAGGGAGAGTTAAATGCTGATGCGAAGGCCGCCGGCCCGCGTCGACTCATCGGTTCACAACGTAACGTCGGAGGGGCGTGCTCTTGGTGCCCGGAGAACGGATGTGGGATGAAGCTGTCCCAGGGCACCAAGGACACTTGGATAAGCCGACGCGACGCGCCGCTTTTAAGTGGTTAAAACTAAACGGTACTTAGGCTCTAGCTCAGAGGATTTCAGTTTGCAGTTACAAATTAATTAACAACGAATGTGGATCGCCTCCTAGTCCAAGTCTTCGGCTACTGCGTGGCGCGATGGCGGAATACAGAAACGTTAACAGAACCAACCAATAAGTTTGGTAGGGAAAAAGAGAGAGGGAGTACGGAGAACGCGTTAGAAGTAACTCATTTATAAGATCTAAGGTCTAGGGTTTTGGGCCAAACTGTGTGTTGGAACCAAAAGCACACGTGTGTTGTGTGTGTTTTCTCTTGCAACTTAAAAAGTAAACTCTTTTGGTTAATCAAAACGAGAGCTATTTACTTTTGTAAACCTTCTCGGTCATGTCATCAAAGCCAGAGTCCTGAATGTTCAACATCAAGCTATCCGCCGACAGGTAGACCTTGTTCTGTGAGCTGGCAATCTGTTGAGGAAGAAAAATAGATTATTTTTGGTAAAAAAATAATTAAAGAATGGCGACTCTTACCGTTCGTGCAATGCTTTGAGCGGCACGCAGCTTGCGCAGCTTGAGGTAGGCTGGGTTCTGCTTCACGGCCAGACCTAAGTGAACATATCAGTCAAGGAGAACCATTTGGAAGGCAATTAAAGTGAATTAAAGATAGCAGCCCCTGTCAAGCCAATGGAAGCTGATAAGCAATAGAAATTAAAGGAATTCCCACTGATTACCAGCTACTATAAGCTTTCAAAAAAGATCTAAGAGGTTAAAGTTTGTGTTTCTTGTAAAAGGATATCATTTTTGCAGCCTCAGCTTCTCCCTCGGCCTGGACAATCTTCTGCTGCTTCTCCTGCTTGGCGCGCTCCACGAAGAACACAGCCCGCTGGGCCTCCTGCTGGGCCACCTGCTTGGCCTCAATGGCGGCCGTGTATTCCTTGCCAAAGCTCAGCTCGGTGAGGGACACATCGTCCAAAATGATGTTGAAGTCGCGGGCGCGCTCCACCAGCTCCTTGCGGATCAGCAGGGAGACCTATAACACATATAGCTTCGGTTAAAATCTATTAAGTATGTTAATTTAGGCATAACACACCTGCTGACGCTGGGTAATCAGCTGCGAGGCATTGAACTTGGCAATCACACTCTTCAGCACTTCGTTGCAAATGGAGGGCAGCACCTTCTCGTCGTAGTCCACGCCCAGCTGCTTGTGCAGGAAGGGCAGGTTCATCGAATCCGGACGCGAGAGCACACGCAGCGAGATATTGATCATCTGCAGATCCTTGGAGCCAGTGGGCGAGGAAATCTTCCTGGGACGCGAGCGAATGTCATAGATGATGGGGTACTGGAACCAGGGAATGCGCACATGCAGGCCTTCAGAGTAAATGTCACTCTGAATGCCGCCAAGACGGCTGAAGATAATAGCACGGTGACCACCATCGACTGGAATGGTAAACAAGGTTTAAATTAAATTAAAGTTGGTGAGGTTTGTTTAATTAAGTTGTCAATTGAATTATTATCGAGGAGTATAACGTTTTTATGGACTTAGCCCCCACATAACAAGAGATTCATCAGGCATAAATGGAGTTTGTTGTTATGCAACAATCGAAAGATGAAACCATAAAATACCCATGAAATACAGAAACCCTAAGAAAGGTTGACTAAGATAATAACCACTGGAAATGCTAGAAGCCTTAAAAATTCTATAAACATTGTGTAAAACCAATTGTTAGTTATGAAATCCGGCAAATACCGCTGAAACACACACACTTCCATACGAAAACCCGCAACCAATTGAGGTTATGTTCACATGCCGCTAGTGTTTTCATGTTTCTAGTTATTGCCGTAGAAATCGGCTGATATATAGAACTTTGCCATATCCTTACCCGTATACAGAGACTGGCTAACACCATAGGCAGCTGCTCCAACGGCGGCCAGGACCTTCAGTCCAATTCCCAGTCCCGGCGGTCCACCTTTGCCCAGTTTGCCAGCAAGATCGTTCAGTTTGCTCTGTGCCATCTTGTTTGTGTTCTACAGCAAGGAATTTAACTTAATTATTTAATATGTCAACTGTGTAAACGAGGCACACTGCCTTCAATTTGAAAAAACTAAAAGAAATGATTTTTACTTCTTAAAAATTGGGAAAATCGCAGCACGTTCTGATTAGAGCCTGTGTTGGTCAACCTAGCTATTTTTTTTACAGATCTAGCTATTAGTATGACCTAACAATGAGAGAAGGGTGTATTTTCTCCTCCATGACAGCTGGTCACACCAGAGGTGTGGAACCTGGCTAAATGTAATCGATAGTCTTATCGATAGTGCGCGCTTTTTGAATTTAAATCGCATATGTTACGGTTTTTACTTGAATAATTTTTGAGAAATTTATAACTGTTAATTTCAGAAAACAATAATTGTTTTTAAAACATTAATTAAACAATGCTTATATTATTATAGATAAGCTTATAAATGTTTAAGTCAAAATAGACAAAATTAAGCAAATAGTAATTTAAGCTTAAATATTATTCATTTAATAAAAGTTTAAAACTGACTTAAAATGTGCAAGCAGTCTACATTCTCAGCGGTAATATAAAAGTTTAACTACACTTAATAACACAAAGGAATGGACGGAATGTACTGGTTAATCGCGCGATATTTAAGTTCTAAATTTAAATTAAAATACAAGTACCGAAATTATGAATCAATTTATATTAGTGACTACGAACTAAAAATATGCAAACAAAAGCTTATGATGAAACCTGTCTGGGGATTTTAGCCAGCACTTACAATTAGATAGACTTGTTGCGTTTTTTTTTTTTTGCTTTGTTAAATTGTGACAATTACAATTTCAGGGCATAGCTCCAGTGTGCTGGAGCGTAAAGGAATTTAGATCTGCCGGAGATTTTTTATTTATGCCTCCATTTCACCTTATCGCAGCAGTCACAGGAGATTCTCTATATATTTTGACAAACTGATTTCGCGACTTTTTGTGAATTTATTGCTTAGCCCCCATACTTCTTTTTTTGGTACGGAAGTAGCCGACTAAAGCTTTATGGCGCTTGTCGCCCTAATCGGCAACTGATGGATTTGTAATTAATTTGGGGCGTTTTGATTAGATAAGGGATGTGAAAGACTGTGTTTTGCGGGCTGTCAAGTGGCGCGGAAAATTTCTCGAATTAGCTGCGCTAAAAGCCGACGGTGAGTGTGAGTGAGTGCCTCGTAATGGCTGTGAAATCTTCTTCTGGCTCTGACGTCGACGAGGTGCCAACGGGCCTAAAAAACGTACGCCCCATTGAAGCGAGCATCAGATGCCCGAATTGCCTATAACAAATAGGTGATAAAAACTTATGGCTGTGACGTTACTCCACGCTTTTGCATTCCCAGAAATCCCCATTGAAATCTGCATATAAAGCTTGTACACAGAGAGAAAATTTATGGAAGAGTATGTGATGATTGAAGGGGGCTATATTTACAAGCCTAAAATATTTTTGTAGAATACTTTTAGGCTTGTAAATAGGATCAAAAATTGACTGTATTAACAGGCCTAAAAGTATGCTACAATATTTTTCATTTTTTTTTTGTTGCATACTATTAGGCTTGTAATATGGTCAAAAAATGGGCTATGTTAACATAACAAGCCTATTAACAAGCCTAAAAGTATGCTACACTTTATTCAATAATTTTTGTAGCATTCTTTTAGGCTTGTTATATGGTCAAAAAAGGGCTATGTTAACATAAGAAGCCTATTAACAAGCCTAAAAGTATGCTACACTTTTTTCAATAATTTTTGTAGCATACTTTTAGGCTTGTAATATGGTCAAAAAATGGGCTATGTTAACATAACAAGCCTATTAACAAGCCTAAAAGTATGCTACACTTTTCTCAAAAATTTTTGTAGCATACTTTTAGGCTTGTAATATGGTCAAAAAATGGGTTATGTTAACATAACAAGCCTATTAACAAGCCTAAAAGTATGCTACACTTTTTTCAATAAATTTTGTAGCATACTTTTAGGCTTGTAATATGGTCAAAAAAGGGCTATGTTAACATAAGAAGCCTATTAACAAGCCTAAAAGTATGCTACACTTTTT
>VNJW01002198.1:0-20907 GCA_008042615.1 Drosophila auraria | reverse complement strand
TATATATATATCTTTGAACACGTATAATTTAAAAGGGATCCTAAGTGAGCCGCACGTTTACGCATTTGATTAATTAATTTCAATTAACGTAGAATAGGAAAAGAGAGACTTTAGAATAATTAAGGAACAATGGAAAGCAATTGTAAGAGACTACTAATGGAATTGTCATGAATTATAATGAAATAATAATGGAGAAATAATCTAATATCATTGGTCTTGTGTAAGTACAGCGAAGTGGATGTCAAATAACGTCAGCATGATCTAAAATACAAACAAGGAGGTTTGTAAAGGGGTAACAACCGATTATCTTGAGTTACCACGGCAGGGAGGGTAAAGACGTGGGGGCAAATGACACCTTAGCCACCCCACAACGCGGGCGTTCCTCCCTTATAACCTACTCTTTAGGGTCTGTCCGAGTGTCTGAATTATTCAACCGTTTGTCCAATCATTTAGCTTTCAGAATGTGCACTTAAAACTTTTTATTATAGTAGTAAAAGGGTGTGACATATAGTCGGCGAGGAAGGCCCACGCCATATCCGACGAGCTTTGTACCGAGCATAGCAAGAAGTGCACGAAATACCGATCCGATTGTACGCTAGAAAACCCACAGCATCTAGTGAGCACCTGCCACTTGGCTACTACAGGGGCCAGAGCATGGGGACTGTGACAAGTAAACACCACCAGCCAGCCAGCCAAACACCTAACCACCCACGCGATATATAAGGCTGGATGGATGGATGGATGGATGGAAGGATGGGTTGGCTGGCGGCAAAAGGTGAAGGGATACTAGAAAAACGAGGGAGCCACAGCGCTGGCGTGGGTGGCAGGAATCCAAGTGAAGCGTAGAGCAGAAACACGGTAACAAGCGAAATTATGCAAATCAAATTATACGATGACAATGTTAAGGCTGCTGCTGGCTGGCTGGCGGACAAGGCCACAAGGCCGCTGCGAGTGACACTGACAGCCTGTGATAAGGCTCCTGTGGCCGACAGTAGGAGATGGGGGAACTAGAGGAGCTGGAGGAGCAACCATAGTTGACTTAGTCCAGTCGAACGTCAATAATGTGGAGAGGAAATGTGTCACCGGCAGCACCGGGGACATCCTCAACGACTGGGAATCGAATGGAGTGCCAGGCTCAAGGGCAGAGCGTACAGTGAAAAAATTACCAAGTGGCTTTAATAATATTTGTATAATTTAATCATGAAAGGGAAGATGAAGGTACTTAAAGACACCTCAAGCCATCCCTTTAACTTCTTAGCTTATTTATTGAGCTATTTAAACAAGTTTTTAGGGTACAAGGGTAATATGAGTTTGTGCCAACCGAGAATGTTTGTAACAGGCAGAAGGAGGCGTCTCCGATCCCATAAAGTATATATATTCTGTATATAACATTGCAATCTGTTGCACGCAGATCAAGTTTGTTTTAATATTTGGCCACGCCCCTTCCGCCCCGAAAAAGCAATAAAGTTTCTGTGTAAGCTTCTTCTTCTTCTATGTTGAGAGCGCACGTTGCTCAACATGTCCCAAGCTAAATTTGTCTATGTTGGGTGTTGCTTAGCTTGTTCCTAGCAACATTAGTCTTTTTTAGGTGTTGCTCAACATGTTTTTAGCAAAATTTGTCTTCATTTGTCTTCATTTGGCAACATTTTTAGTTTTCCATGTCCATGTGCTATTTAATTTCACCCACAATGCTTTGGGTGCCGGGTATCTCACAATCGGTTACACTCGACTGTAGCTTTCCTACTGGTTAAGGTTATTAATAGAAAACATAACCCTCCTTCGCTTCAAAATCCGTAATAAATAAATATTTTCCTTGAAATAACTCCAGAATATTATTTTAATTGCGAACATTCCTTTTACTTTCTCTCTCTGTTTCTATATACTTTCTATTTTCATTTTTTGTTTGTTTCCGTGCAGCTTTGAGAATCGATAAAAACCAATTTCCACTCACTCACTCGCTCCGCACTCGCCCACTGACGAGCGCAATCAATTACCAGATTTCCCACATGGCCGTCCCACTGCCCACTGCCCACACCCCAAATCCGAACTCCGGACTCTCATCTTACCATCATGTCCTCGGGTATGTAGAAATCGGATACGGCGGCCGCCAGGTAGAGCACTGCCCGCTGTTCGAAGGCGGCCAGGCACTCGCAGGCGGCCCGCAGCAGCCACATGTAGTCCACCACGCTGGTGAAGTTCACGTACAGGATCATCTGCGTCTCGCGGGCGATCTTGTACTTGGCCAGAATCGGAGCAAACACATCCACCGAGTCCGGCTTGATGGCTATCGTCGAGCTCTGGCTATTGTCCGCAATGTCCAGCATGTCGAAGAACTGCTGGCCGGTAAAGTGACGCGTGAAGGGCTCCAGCGACTTGTGGCGATGCATGAAGATCACGGCATAGTCGTGGTCCAGGAAGTATTCCGCCGAAGCAGAGCCACGCGTTCCAGCACTAAAGTTGTCCACGAACCGCACGGTGTTGTGCTCGAGGGGAACTGTGGTGCCGCCGGACTGGAATTTAATGTTGATAAAGGTTAAATTAAAGGGAATTCAAAGTTTAAACCAAACGGGAGGATGGGTTATCCTTTAACTGCCTGCCATTAAATGTCTGCAATCGTAATTTGTATGAAATAAGCTAATTTGTGGTTTATGGAATACTAACAAATAATTCTTTGATATTTATTTAAGCCCCAAAGTATGCAACAGCTGGAATTTTACTGCGATAAATCTTTAGAGCTCGGAGATTTATAACAAAAGTACGAAAGATTTGACTACACCTATGAATATGTATTAATATTAAATGATTTATGGCTAAAATATATTCCCATTGGCTTTCTTGACTCTGATTTTCTTCCCTACGAAAACCAATGGCTTGGAAAAGAGACCGGTAACTAGCATATATTTATTGGTATCAAGTTTTCCTCTCTAAGGTAGTTAATCATCCGATTCAGATTAATCTCCCCACATTGGCTATAAATCATACAAGGATAATTTATAATAATATATTGGCTCACGTTGGCATAAATCAAAAAAGGATTAGGGCATACACATATAACCACAGCTGAGGCAAAATATCTCTATAACTTTTTCGCTTAGTTGCAGACGTATTCTGTGACTACAATTTTTCTCTATTTCTCTGTTTTTATGACCAAAGCTAAATTTTTTTATAAACTTATTTATCGATATATAGTTTAGATATTGACAGTTAAGTATGACCATGTTTCACTTAATACTTAGTTATTTGTTGATTTTAAACTCACTTCACCATAAAGTTCTTTTTGTTAGAGTTTTTCAGAACTTTCTGGCTTTTTGTAATATTTATACAGCAAATGATTTCCTAGAAATAAATCGAATTATTTTAATCAAAGGCCTGGAATTTAATCCAAAAATGCATATTTGTTCGGTTAATTCCTTTAAATTCGTTGGGAAAAGCTATAATAACCAAATAAGCGGAAAATATACTTCAAGCTTTATTTTGCTATACAAAGTCTCTTTATTATCTTACAAGGTTAAAAGATAACCTAGGCAAATTGTGATTTAAATACAAAATTTTACATTTCAAATTCGGTAGTTTAAACCTTTTTGTATAGAATATAGAATATATTGTTTTCCCTGCATTTTTAAATAGTTTTAAGCACTCTAGAAGTCTCTGTAAGCACCGTTTGCATATATTCAACTTCAAAGTTAAATTTATGCACATATTTCCCGCATTTAAAGCCCGGAGCACCTCACGCTCCCCATTAAACCTTTCACCAACTGAACAGCAAAGTCAGGTTAACCCGTGTGTCTGACCCTAGTTAGTTCGGCCTTTGCTGACATGATTTCTTAACCCATACGCTGACCCAAATCAAAAGGGGATTCCCAGCTTACCGTGACAAGGACGATGCGGTTCTGGAGCTTGTTGTGGCGCTCGCAGAACTCCTTTAGCAGGGAGCGATTGTCCTCAAAGTCTGCGGGCGGCAGGTGCGTGTTGTAAAAGTCCTCCCAGTGCGTCATTTTGGCAAATCCTTTGCTGTTGCTGCTAATTGGCCGCGTAAACGGAAGCTCGCAAATAACGGAAAACAGCAGCCTTCCGCCGGAAACTATGCACTGCTAATTAATAAACACACACAGACGGCGGGCGACGGCGAGCAAACAAAATTAATTTTTCGCCCCACGCACGGACAACTTTAATTGATTGATTTTGGCTTTTTGCACTTTTTTTCGTATTTTTTTTTATTTAATCTTTTTTTGTTTTAAAACAGAAGCGCGAGCTAAATGGGGGCGGAGGCGGGGGTGGCTCTGCTGCTTATCAATGGAGTTGTAGACAGCGGAGAGAGCACGGCGCGCGAAGAGAGCGGAGCGGAACGGAACGGAGGGCGCTCTTTCCAGAGAGAGCCTAAACGAGAAAGCTGGCGCAGAGCGGTTAAAATGCGACAAAATGCGACGTGCACACGGCAGCGAGTTCCGCGGGAGTCTGAACCGAAAAAATGCGACGGAGTACGGATGAGGACGAACCGGAATGCGGACAGGCGCACTCAAATTCGTATCTTTATTCGCACGAAACGAGGCTCGAGGCTGTCGCAGGTTCAAAGTGCAGGCCACCAAAAAAACAACACGCAAGACACACGAAACAGCTGATGGCAGTGTTGGACAGCGCCGGAGTGGGGGGCGGTGGGCGAATAGTTCCGACTGCTGCAGCAAACTTGTTGCTTGTCCATATCATAAACAACTTATGACAGTGTTGGCATAGTTGGAAAATTAATTAATAAGCATTCCGGAATAATAAATTATTAAATCTGGATCGTTTCCAGTCAGCTATTGAGCTTTTTTGCTTAATTTTTAGCGTTGTGAACTAGTTCAAAATTTGGAGGCATTGTTGAATCGGTAAAAGCAAAGTTGGCTGCGGTTCACGTAAGCTTTCAGTGTTGTTAGCTTCCAAAATGCGCGCCTATCTTTGAAATTAAATTTTAAATAAATATGTAAACACTATATTAGGGAATTTGTCGACTTGTTGCTTTCTTAATTACTATTGTTAATATATATTAACACAATTTAAAGGTAAAAGAAGATTACATTTCTGCCAATTTGGGTTCAAATTAAAAAATAAACTTGTTTTATTATCGATTACAAACTTGGCTCTATGCATATTGTTAGTGCAACGTACAAAAGAATCTCTAGAACAATATCACAGAAACTTACTAACTAATTGGCGCTGTCAACTGCGCCAGCTACTAAGAAGTCGGCGGTTAGTGGCGACCTTTAGCATCGCCGTTTAAAGTGTAATTGGGAAGTGGAATGCTTTTCAGCTTGTCGTGGAAATTTATGGCATTCATTAGACGAGTGCGACTACTCTGCTCCTCCTCTGCCCGCTCTCTCTTCATCCATGGATATGAGTCGTAAGTGCGCACTTTAATCCGCCGCCCGGTCCCGGTCGAGCAGTCAATTGTCGTACACACCGGATCGGATCAAATCGCACCAGATTTGTGCCCGGACTACGCCCGGGGCGTGGCCGGCGTCGTGGTCGGGGCATAGACATGATAATCAACATCGTCGATGCCGGCCGCCTCCTCCTCCTCGAGATCCCGGTTCACCAGTCGCTCGCGCATTCCATACCGTTGCCTGCAGAGATTAGCGAAAAAATTAGCATCGCAAAAATTAGGACAATTAGCTTCGGTTAAGACTTACTCCAGATGCGAGCGCCATATGACCAGGCCAGCGTACAGAGCCAGGGAGACCAAGGCCAGAGCCATTACCACAATGCCGAGCAGCACGTGACCCTCGCTGACCGCATCCGCCTGCACGTCCACCGGCGTCATCTCGATATTCTCCGAGGCAAAGGTGTCGGTGTCTGTGCTGAAGACCACACCGCGACCCTTGAAGCGCTCCTCCAGGTCTTCGGAGTTGTTCGAACCGCTCTCGTTTTCGTCGTCCTCGTCTCCTGATTCCAGGATCTCCACATCATACTTGTAGTTGTGGGCCAGCACCAGATTAGTGGCCGAGTTCAGTTGGTCCTCGTCGCGATGGGGATAGGCCTGCCGTGGCAGTTCCTCCGATTCCTCAGCAGAATCGGACTCCAAGGGGGTATCCTGGAAAGGGAATGGGAATAAATGTTTTAGTTTTTATCGAAAAATGAAGCCTAAAAACAATAATTAATAAATAATAGGAACTGTAATTCGAAAGGCTCTTTGTATTTGGCTGTTTCCTTTTAACAATATCAGTCCATGTCATTTTTAGCGTAATCCCATTTATTAATTTAGTATTTTATTTAAATTTCTTTGGGAATTAAGTCCCAATCAGTAGACACCTTTCAAAAGTAAACCTTTTTATATTCTGTGTACAAAAACGTCACAAAATAAAAGGCGGCGGCTCATGTCATCGATGGGGCTTTCGCTGTCAGTTGAGTAATTGATTTCCCCTGCTGGCACGTGATTCTATGCAAGTTCTATGCCGAATTTGGTAACTAACACATTTTAAAGTGGGTGGTGGCGTTTTTTTTTTAGAAACTGCTTTCCAGTGGCTCATCACCTATTGAGCTCATCTGTCGGACAGTTAGACAAAAAAGTCAGCCATAACACTTTTAAAAAGGCAGCTGTAACGCTGAGATATTTATTTTTGTCCCTTAGTTTTAACTAAATGCTTAACAATAACACATATACATGTTTTTGAAACTTTCACACTACATTTCGTTTAGCACCATTAAAACAAGCCTAAAGAGTCGGGTGAAAATTTACTAATTTCGTTTTATAATTACTTATTTTTGTTTATGTTAATTAGCTAGTTAAGTGCGTTTGAGGCGCTAAGATGACAAAGTTTTTGAATTAAGTAAAAATAATAAAGCTCAAAATAACGTATTCGACTAGTTGAACCATTAAATATATCAAAAATAATTCAGTGAGAGTAATTAATTAAGTTTTTCTACTATCTAAAACATGTTTTTAAAATAAATTTGTTAGGGAATGTAAACTAGGAAAAGTCTCAATGAAATATACCATTTTCTGACTCAGAAAACACCATTGCTTTATTCCAAGTGCACAATTATTACTATTAGTTGGCTTGGCAACAAGTTTAACAATTAAAAATAATATTTCCCAAAAGGAAATCAGAGCTTGCGATGAATCATAGACTAAAACATTTCAATTCTTTTCGTAAGCCAAACTCAAAACTTCCCTCTTCGCATATTAATCATCGCTTTAAAGCCCCGTCCCACCTTTGGAAGGCTTCAATTACCCAACTTGAGGTGATAACAAAAATGTATACTTTCGATTGCCAAACACAGCTGAAGAGACAATTGTGCCACGCAGCTGAAGTTCGCTCAACCTACAGCTGGTTGTTTTTACTCCACGTTATCAGAGAGGTCACCACCGAAAACTTATCTAACCTAATCTCTTTACCCATCTTTTTCCACAAAAATAATGCTCCTTACCCATATTTTTCCACAAAAATAATGATAATTAGTCAGATGTTTTTCAGGTAAAAGATCACTTGAGATCACTCTCGCTGCTGTGCTTATTTACTCAGCAAATCTCTAGAGATTGCCTGACCTCGCTGACTGCATGTGAACTCTGTAATTGGCAGCAACAACATCTTACGACTACGTGACTCGTTTCTCGCTTTCTAGCCGCTTAATTTCGTGTAATTGCTCGATTTGTTTACAAGTAACGATGGCTATAACTGATATATACGGGATAAAAAGAGGTGACAAGCACGAGATCGAGACCTCATAATCAGCTTAATCTGATCAGCGACAGGGGGGATTTTCCATTGGGCATTGGGTTGCGAGAGACGTCACGGTAGCCGAGGAATTACCTAGAATTCCAACGGCTGATGACTCACCTACCTAAGCAGCGCTTTGGGAGTCTCTTTTTTTTTGTCCCAATTATAAGAGCCACAGCTCGATGGAATTCCGTGACTAAACCCTCAACGCATGGGGTTTCTTTAAATTTATGCAAAGTTTCATTGCGTGCGCTTTTTCTTTTCCTCATTTAGCATTTCTTGGTGAGCCTTAAAAGGCAAACGCCGCGCGTGTCTTTTTGTGGCTTTTGCATTTAATCAAAGTGAAAATAAATAAACTTTTTTAAAGCGTAAATTTCCGGTTCTCGGGGTAAAAATATATCCAAATAAGAAGAATGCACTGGCTCATATTTCACCCGTCTCGTTCGTTACTCAATGTGCGTCAGGTCCCAGGCTGAGTGGCTTCGTCCGGTCCTTAGCCTGGCCCAGTTACTCCCTACTTAAGGCTTTGATTTTATATTTGGCCAACTCACCTCCACGACAGCTGTCTTATTTTTGGACACTTCTCCTGTAACCGCTCCTCCTTCTCGTGCTGCTACGGTTCCTGCTGCCGCTGCTGCAGCTCCAGAACCTTTTCCTCTCAGATCACTTAACTCCGTTAAATCCTGCGAGGGCTTGGCTCGGGCTAAAAGAGAAAGCAATTAAGCAGAAAATCGGAGATTATGAGTTCGGTTGAATTAGCCAACAGTATTTGGTTACAGCTCTTATCAGAGGCTACCTGAACGCCGCAGATCTTCCTACTTTTCAGGGGAACCGCAAATATTTGCGCCAAGATTTCGCTACTAGCACCTTTTCCAGCCAGATACGCGCAGATATGTTTGCTCTTATCTTAGGAACTCTGATTTTATTCAGAACCAGACCCAGACAATACGGATCGCGGTTTTGGGGCTTTTTATCAGTTGACATGGATTCTTGGGCAATGCTTTTTTGGCAAACACAACGAAAGCGTGTTGGGGCTTAAAAAGCTGGCATAATTTAGCACAGTTGCAAGCAAAATAATAGTGGAAAATGATTTTATTTCGAAGAAATGTTTAGTTACATTTTCTATGGTTTGTTTTTTATAACAAGTTTGAGCCAAGGAAAGTTTGTTTTCAATTGTTTAAGCAACTTTTTAGATCTTCCTAATAATATATGTATGTAAGTAATTTTCTTAGTAAATAATTCCAAAGTGCCAAAAGAATATGCCTAGCGTCTGTTTTATTCATTTAAACAGCTTACACAGTTGATAAACAATATTATATTATTGTTTTAGCTCCTCCTCTTTTTAGTTTCTTGTTTTCATAATAAATTCGGAAAAGATCTCTATAAAGCTAACCCCAGCTGTACTCTACGACTTTTGTGGGTATGTATGGTATTCAGCAAACCTGTCCGTATATACTATATAGCACAAAACCAAACAGCAAACACATTTCTAATGCCACAAACGAATTTGCCAATGCCGATGGAATCACCATGCGATTCGCATAAATCGTTGGGGAATCGGGTCGGACTGAGTGAAGCTCCCATTAAAAAATTCCATATAAAAAGCACCTGATATTACGCCAATGTCTTGCATTTCATTGCATTTGACATTCATAAGTCCACCACTTCTTCGATTCCAGACAGAACGTGATAGTGGAATAAGCCTTGTCCCAGTGAGAACTTGATCCACTTTTTTGACAAGTGCCAAAGAGAAGAGTCCAGAGTTTTTCTTATCAGTTAACACCTGGGACTCACATCTTTAGGGGAAATAATATAACTTAATGCTTCTGACACCTCATAAGTCGCCAGCTAAGACCGGGTATCTTGTGGCAATTCGTTATAAACTAATATACTAATAAATTATGAAAATATTCATTGTTTTTATGCGAAAAACGTGTAGACGAATCATAAAAATATTTAAGAAAGATGTTGATTTTATTTGTCCTAGAAAAAGTGTAATGATTCAAATTTTGACAACTAAAATAATTAATTGTAATTAATTTAGAAATGGATACTGATGAAGGTATGGGTGATTATCTCCTGTAATATCCCATTATTTAAACATTCTGGTGGCTTAGACAAGATCTTTGCTATTGGCATAAAATGTAGTTTCTACTTGTAAAAATATTAATTTTGAGCTTGTATAAAGATAATTTCTGCAAATATTATTTTTATAAAAAATAAAAATCGAATAATACTCTTTAGTTTCCTGAGGTATTATTTTTTAGCATTTTCTCTGAGTTCCTTAACATTATTCCTGTTTATTTTCCTTCACGAACACTTAAAGAAAACCCCATTATTTTACCAACAACTGTTCCTGGTACCATAACTGCGTATTAATCATGTAACCATATAAAAAAGGAAAGAGCCCTGGCGAAATCTTATCTGCAATGTGAGCCAGCTGGAGTCCCCCATTGGAATTAAAGTCTTGCAATTTAATTTTGCGACCTGGCGGCGGGGACCTTGATGGACGACGATGAGGACGGCAGGCGGTCTCCCCAACAATAAAGCCACCATATTTATGTGCCGCAAGCCTGGCTTACAAAGGCAAAACCAAAAACCGAACCGAACCGGACCTGGTCTGGGCTCTTAGCTCTTGGCTCTTTGCTCTTGGCAGGCCACTTATGAAGGCAAAAAGGGTGAACCGTAAACTGTTAACTGTCTAGCCGAGTGGCGGCTCCTCCATCTCCATCGCCATCGCCATCTCATCCAGCTGCGCTCGAAACTAGTTTCCCTGCAGAAGTGGAAATATCGAGATCTCGAGCTCGCCTTGGCTCTGCCTGGGTTATCTATCTTTTATGGCTCGCGTTGTTGTCACTATGGAGGTACTTACAATCGGCCAGCAGCAGAACCAGCAGCAGTAGCAACGCCAAACTCTTTGCGGAGCCCATTTCGCGATTCTGGATATATGCGGGTGCCGTCGACGTCGTCACTTCCTTTATCGATTAGCGCTCCTCTCTTATCACACACGCACAAATTACACGTCTCACTCGATCGCTGGGATATTTTTGCCAGGTGAATAAGCGTGTTGATCGGGGTGTTAGCACTTTTATTTTATGAGTATTTATTTGTTGTTCAGCCTGCTGAGTTTCTCGTGTGCGGTCGCGGCAAGCTTTCGGACTGAAATGAAAACTGAGCAGCAGCGAACAAAGTTTTGCTCAGTTAAAAGTTGAGTTGCCAAGCTCTCCATGCTTCCCATGTTAAGTTTGCAGGGTTAACCGATCGAGGTTTGAGGCGGTAACAGCGCTGTTATCGTAGCAGGGCTGCATTACATAAAATTACATCTAGTGATTTAATTTAATTTAAGTTTCATTATTATCATTATTAAAATTGAGAGAATATTGTAATTATGTTGGAACTAAGGTTAAAATATTCTTTTAACATTAAACCTTAAGGGAACTCGGATATAAGATAAAGTATCCTATCTCTAAAAATATTTATATTTACAAAAATTCGAAAAAAAAATAGTTAATAAAATTTTACAATTTCAAGTTTTATGATATATATCTAATAAAAAAATTATTGTATATTCCGTAAATTATTAAATTCAAAAATCATTTTATATTACCTAACTTTTGAAAAAGGTTTGACAAACATTAAACATTTTTCTTTAAGAAATTATAATTATACTTATATTCAGATAACTGAACATGCAAATCGCTACATTTATAAAGGGATTCTTTACTGATTCTTAAAGTTTAAAGTTTAAAGAATATTTGAACCCTAGCTCCTAAATAACAACAATATTCTCTTACTTTAAATAATTTAACTTAAAAAGCCCAATGCTGAATTGAATCACTAGAAGACTAATTAAATAAATCGTCTGAAAATTATCTTTTTTAATATTTTAAGAACTAATTGTTAAAAAAAACTCAGATAAAAACGTTTTAAACTAATTTTAACCACTTTATATAGCAATGCGTTTTTAAGAAAATACATGAAATTGAGAATAAAACCTTTATTTTTATGAAAACATATTTTCTGATAAAAAAAATACCTATACATTACCTTCTAAGATATCGTACTATCTCAGATTTATGAGCAAATACCAAAATAATCGCTCAAAACTTATTTATACAAAAATGTAACATTTTTATAGATGGTGCGCCTCTATTAACACATTCATTATAGCCCCGGAAGCATCAGTACTCCATAAAACTTACTCAGAATCTGAGTTCGAAAACCCCCAAATAAGTGCAAGTTAGAAATGTAAAAGTACTGGAGTTTCTTTTATTTTCTACACACTCTAGCTAGCGCCTACGCCTGCCCAAGGGACAAGGCATAGACCTCTGGATGTCTGTGAACAAGGTAAGGTGAGGAATAACACTTAAATCTCAAGAATTCACCAGGTGCTTCATGGGTCGGTTATATCTAAAAAATATTGAAGTTTTTTATTTTTTTGTAGACATTCTGAGTTCGGCGCGTCGAGGATGGTGTCCGTACAACTCTTTGGATTCCGTGTGTACAGTCAATTTGCCGATGCCCGAGCTGTCCTGGGCGAATTCCGTATTTACAAGGGATGGGGCATAGGGATCGGGATCGGAATCGGGATCGGGATGATGCGGGGGTCTGGGGCCTTAAAATACCTAAACACAACTCTACATACTCAACAATTTGTCTTATGGTCACTACTGATTCTATGCCTATGCCGTGGTGATGGCATAGCGCGCTTTTGCACTTTAAGCTTCAACGTTTTCGATTTGGCCAGGACACCAGCGGAGAACCACGATCCCGATGGCCACTACCCGCACCGCTTGCGAACGATGCCGGACGTGGACCGGTGCGGGGCGTGACCGCAAGGAACGGCCGACCGGAGGAGTCCTTTATACGGGGGACGAGCCTAGCCGGCAGACTGCTGCGCCCGGTCCGGTGATACGGGAGGGAAAAATGTTCGCGGGACCGACCAGCAGCCCCTGCCGAACGGACGCAGTCGACTAGAGGCGGACAAAACTTTCAAAGCAATCGAAAGCGAAACCTTTGTACACACATTTAGATAGAGTCCTGCGGGTCGTCGTCATATCGTCGTCCAGTTCGTGGTTAGTTCATCGTCAATGCTCAGTGTCCAGTGATCTTTTGTCGTTCGTTTTTTTAGCGGGGGGTGAGAGAATGCGGGAAACTTAAACTGCTCGGTAAAAAAAAACGATGGGCTTGGCGGCGGCAGCGCGCGCTAAACAAATTGCTCCTGACTGTTGGCGGACAGCTCCATCAGCCGCCATGCCGCCTTCGGGTTGAGTTCGTTGCGGTCGCGGCACAGCACCCAGACGTAGTGCACCCTCATCACCTTCTCCGGATTGCCCTCGACCACCTGAGCCTTCTGGTCTCGCACGCACATGATCTGTTGCGCCTGGAACGTGATGATCAGCACGGGGCCCTGCTCCATCACCTTGCCCATGGCCAGCTCGATGTTCTCGATGTCGAGGATCTTCGAGTCCAGATACAGGCCGGCCTTCTTCGCCTGCGTAATGGGCGTGGCGATAATGTTGAACGTGCTCTCGAAGCACCAGTCCTTCAGTATCTCCAAATCGCCCCGGACAATCGCCTCCAGTATGTTGGGAATGATGTCCGTTTCGCAGTCTCGCAGGAATTCCTTTTGATCGAAGCTCGGATCGATCTTCACCAGCTCCGTCATCGTTTCGGAGAGCTCCGTCTTCGAGAAGAGGCCGCCCATCACGTCGGAAACTTTGTCGGTTAGCAGGCGGGAGGCACGGATCATGGGGTTCTCCGACTCGTCGTACTTCACCTTCCAGTCGAGGACCTTGTTCACGTACGTGTTGTTGTTCTTGAAGTTCTCCCACGACTCGTAGAACTTGGAGTCCTTGTGCAGCTCCATGCCTGAAAAGTAAGGGTGGAATTGAGTTATTGGGTTCCTTGAACTTTGACCTCTTACGCTTACCTAATGCCTCTGTGTTGGCCTCCACAACGCGATCGCTGTCGCTCATGTCCAGCTGGACGCGCTTGCGCAGCTTGGCGGGCGCACGGTAGACACGATTATCGATGCCCGCCATGTCCATCTCCTTCTTGATGATCGTCGTCGTGTTGGAGATGGCCTGGAAGGCGCCGGACTGGCCCAGCTTGTCGCTGGTGTCCGTGATCGTGTCGCTGACGCCCCTGGCCTTCTTCGACAGCTCCTCGGTGACCTTCTTGGCCAGGTCCGACTTGCTGGCGTCATCCAGAACGTCGCCTACCCGATCCTTGATGGCGCCCAGCTGCTCCTTTAGCTTGCTGGACGACTTCTGCGCCTCCGACTCGACAATGTTGAACTTTTGTCGCGCCGACTTTAAGGCGTCAGACTCCTCCAGCTTCTGGGCCTCCTCCCGGAACTTGCGAATGTTGTCCTTGATCTCCTTGTTCTTATCCATCTCCGAGCGCATGTTGTCGATGAACTGCGAGAAGAAGCCGGCCCTCCGCCCTGGCTGGCTGTAAAATCGTGGCTGCGGGGTGGAAGGCTGACTTAACCCGAGGGCTCCGTGGAGATTACCCAGCCGGAGGCTCACCTGCTGCTGCTGCTGCGGCTGGCTCAGCGGCACCTGCTGGCACGTGAAGAGGCCAGCGCGCTCCCGCGCAATAGCAGCAACTCTGTACTGCAATGAGAAAAATCATTTAGATCGAACGTTTTAACCTCGAAAATTGTGCACATGTAAGGGTAAGGGGGGTTTGTCGTTGGTGACCTCCGTGAAGCCCGAATGCTGAGTGAAATTACCATGGTGGGGTGACTGGTGACCTTTCTAAGAGGGTTCGACGATGGCGAATGTTCGCGAGTATCGCGTCAGAAGCTCTAAACTTTATGTAATTCCTGCCGCGAACCACGCACGTAGACGTATCAAGTCAGCTGTTCTCTTCCGTTAAGCGCGCGCTGGTGCTGCAAAACGTCTGTGGATCGTTAGCGCGCATTCGATAGTTCGATTGGTCAATATTCCCGATATTCCCACGCCGATAGCACGCGATATCGTCAGTGTGCGCGATATTTGAATGGTGTCCGTTGGGCACTGGACGCGTGTGGCTCGTGTTGGTGCTTGGTTTGGGGGAATATGTTTGTATTTTTCGTTGATAAGTAAGGCTCACTTGCTGTGTTATCTTATATTTTATAAAGCGATAAGTTTACGAAAATTGTTTAAAATAGCTAAAACAAAGAAAATTATTTTTATCGATATATCGATATAATTAATCGGACTTGCGCCACCTGTGGCCAACAACCGTTACTTGGCGCGCAGCTTTGCATCGAAATTCGGAGAATTACGCGATTTTCATTCCGTTCTGTGCGTCTCCGCGAACTATTCTATTTTTTTAAAATCGCGTCCTGACCCGAGTCCCCTGAAACCTAGTTTAAAAAGTAAATGTTGAGAGTAAAGAAGTAACGATAATACTTCACAGTCAAACTCCAATTGGTTTTCTGTGGATCTGTTCAAAGCAGAGAGCGCCGCAACGGTTAATTTTTGTGCCGCTTTGAACTCTTGGACGTCAGCCATGTTTCGCAGCAATCTGGAAGGCAGCGGCGCATCCGTGAGTGCCCCCCATCCCGGGTGGGAATGTTACCCCGCTGACGATCGTGTTTTCCAGGACAACTTTGCTGCTTTCCACAGCAGAGGAGGACTGAATTTGCTGGGCCTGCAGGACATGTACTTGGACACGAGCGGCGGGGGAAACGGTAGCTTGCCGCCCACACCGACTATCTCGTCGGCCACGCTCAGTCCGCCCAGCACCCCCCTGACACCGCTGACCCCCGAGCAGACTGCGCAGACGACGCACTTCCCCCTGCTGGCGGACAGCGCCGCCGCAGCCAACACCCTGCTGCTCCAGCGGCAGTACCACTACCACCTGCTGCTCCAGCAGCAGCAACAACAACTGGCTCTGGCGCAGCACCAGTTAGCGCTGGCGGCGTCGGCGGCGGCTGCCAATGCGAATCACCAACAGCAGGACGAGATTGCGCGATCTTTGAAAATATTTGCGCATCTGACGACGGCCCCAGCAGGTGAGAAAAGGGATAGGGAGAATACAGAAATGGCGACGCATAACACAGAGTGGCAAGCTTAACGCGAGAGAGGGAGATGACTAAATGGCGAGGTACAGTTAGACAATCTCCATGGGCGTACTTTTATGGGGATTGTAACTGAAAGTGCAATAACCTGGAATGTAATTTTATTAACAAAATGGCGACCTGTTGACTGCTGGGGAAGCAGATGAAATTCTTCTTTGCTTTTCCTTTTCTTTATTTTGTTTTCTCCTAGCGCCCCTAGAATCCCATTCCCCTCTCCCTCGGTCATTGAACTTCGCAACACTTTCGCAGATTCCTTTTTCAACACTCAAAGCAGCCAATTTACCGTTTCTTCTGCGCGCTGTTTACGTCTCTTCGCGATTGCTCGGTATTTATTGCGTTTTAGTCGGATTAAAAAAAAAACACGCGAGATCTTGCACGCTTTGAATGTGAAAATATCGAAATAACAAACAAAATGTCGCTGATCAATGTGGAAGTAATATTGAAAAACTTTGAAATTGCAGAAAGCGCGGCTTGTTCCATGCAGGACGTGATGCAGGAGTTCGCAACCAACGGCTATGTGAGCGACGACATCAATCGCTTCTCGTACGCTACGGCACCGCCGCCCTCTCAGACGCCACCTCCGGCGATGCAGCAGCAGCAGCAGATGCATCTGCCGCTGGGGCGCAATCCTCAGCAGCCGCCCAGTGGCAATATGATGCCCCTAGGGGCACCACTCACTGCCCACTGGCTACAAAGCTACAGGGAGCAGCTGAGCAATGTATGGCGCCACATATCCTACATGCCTGCCGCCACCACCGTCTCGGGACTACAAGCACAGGCCGCGGCAGCCATGTCTCCTAATATCGGGGGAGGAGTGAATCTGGGACTGCCATTGCAGCCGGAGCAAGTGCGGAACGGAAGTAATCTCAATAACAATCTCAATACGAACAAGATGCACAAGCGGTTCAACAACAAGGCCAAAGAGGTGAAATTGTGGTGCATCCCTTCAATCTTCTGAAAATGGTCCTAAAAAATTTATTTTCCTTGGTTTTTTACAGATCAGCCGTCACTGCGTGTTCTGTGAGAACAATAACGAGCCGGAGGCGGTGGTCAACAGCCACACTGTGCGGGACAGCTTCAACCGAGTGCTGTGCCCCAAATTGCGCACCTATGTATGCCCCATTTGCGGGGCCTCTGGGGACTCGGCGCACACCATTAAATACTGCCCCAAGAAGCCGATTATTACCATGGAGGATGCGATTAAGGCTGAGTCCTTCCGCCTAACCAAGAGCGGCTACTACAAGCAACAGATGAAGGTCTAGGATACGACGTAATGTCCAGGAGGAGCAGAGGCTCTGGCAGCTTTTGTAGCGTTTATATAAAAAGTAATATATATACGCGTTCCGATCAAGGCTGGATGAAGTACTAGACTGATGCAGTTTATAGCGCCTGGCGCGTTCGATTTTATAAAGTTCTAGAAACTTGTCTCGTGCCTATATTCCGTTCCGTATAGTATATAGAAGTCAACGACCGATCACTCAAATTCAAAGCAGATAATTTAAACAAAAACAATTAATGTTCGTTTCTGTGAAAAAGAAACCAAATTTTGTAATGGAAGAGTACTCACAATATCGTAATATTTGTTCAATCGTCGTCGTGGCCGATAGCAACATCTCACGATCCGAAAGTTAGTGGCAGGAACTGCCGGCCTGCAAAATTTCTTAAACATTTTAATAGTATGTTGTCCGTTTCAGGCCGACACAATTTCGATATATATGTATATATATGTATCTGTAATTGGAATACAGTCTGTACTAGAATTTTGAAATAAGAGAGAGAGCACTTTGAATATCGAACTGCCAATCATAACACATTATATATTAGAATTTAATTTGAAGCCTGCTAGAGGAAAAAGCAGGCAACACTTTCGTTGAAATCGGCGACACTAACGTATTTTCATTGTGAAAGCTTTTAAATTTTTGACATTCTTTAGTATTTTGATAGATCAAGAACAATTTTTTATTACATGTATCGCTTATATACATTCCAACACACACAACACATTCATATCTATATAAGTGTAATATATATTTATTAAATCGTGTTCTCGCCCAGTCTAAATTTTCAAAAATGTAATTACCAATCAATCAAAAAAACCAATTTACTTTCGGCCTTATATAATAATTTTTTTATTTTTTTATAATGATGTAAATAACTGAAGTTGAAGAAATGTAATAAAGATTTCCTTTACGTTCTAAGATTATAAAATCGTGTTTTACTTCTAATCTTCATCTCCGTCGCGTCGCTTTTCGAAGAGGGCCAGGAAAATGCCATCGGTCAAGTCGCTATCCGGCAAGCAGTAGAGGCAGTTCTTGCCAATCTTGGCATACTCCTTGTCGCCCACATTGTGCCATTTGTTGCGCAGCGCCTTCTTGCAGCTCAGCAGCTTGAAGGAGGGATTCATCTGCAGGCAGCGCTGCACCACCTGCTCATTTTCTTCCTTCCACAACGAACACGTGCAATAGGCGATCCGTTTCACGTTCGGGAAGGCGCTCATGGCGTGCGACAGGATCTTGATCTGCAATCCAGCCAGCTTATATAGCCGCTTGTCATCCTTCTGCTCGTCGCACACGCTGATGCGGTTCTGGATTCCACTGCCAGAGCAGCTGGGATCCACGAGAATGTACTCCACGTCCGGACAGCGTTCGGCCGCTGCGGGGATGGGAAGAGGAATTAGTTTATTTAGGAGTCTTAAAGAGTGTTAACTCACTCATGGCAAGGGCATCGCCTAGAATGGGCGTCACAATATCGCAACCCGCCTCGTTGGTTATGTCGCACAGCGCCTTGTAGCGCTCCCTGGACTGCTCCACCGCGTAGATGCGACCCTTGTTCTGCATCACGTTGCACATGTGCAGTGTCTTCATCCCAGGCGCTGCGCACATGTCCAGCACCGTGGAACCCGTAGGAGGGTTCAACAGCTCAGCGGCCAAGCTAGTGGCCTTGTTCTGCAGTATGAACTTCTTGGCGTGGACAAAGTCATGGCCGGCCCAGTAGTGCGCCCACTTGGGATGGAAAATCAGCACACACTCCACATGCAGGTCAGTCATGAACTCATCCTCCTCCAGGGCTTTGATGGCGTTAAGGAAATCCGCGTAGCTGGCATCCGCTGGCAGCTCCTTGCGCCGCCACTCCTCTCCGGCCAGGTACTCCAAGGCCTCCGACAGACTGAGTAGATTGGTATTGACGCGGACATAGCGAGGATTGGGTTCTGTTTTGGGCGGAAGAAAAGACAAATGAAAGCAGCGTTTAAAAGTGTGTCAAAGGTTGATTTATTTAAAGTAGTTGTTGAACTAAGTTACGGATCCTTTGGGTCTCTTTCCTTTGCTTTTGACCTTACAAAAGTCTCTCAAGGTTTATTTTGGTTTTAACTTGGAAATGTTGAAAATTAGGTTGATCTCAAGGGCAGCTATTGATGGTTCTTGGTTCCTTTAACTTCCATCTCATGTTGGTTATAAGTTACTGTTCCTTCTTGGGCTCAACAACTTCCTCCTCCTCCTCCTGGACCTGCTCTAAGGGCGGCGGAGGCTTCTCACGGAAAGCCTTCAGCACATACATGGCCACCACTAGGTTTACGACCAACACAGCCGTGAGAACAGACCAGCAGTTGACCGTGAAAACGTCCAGATGAGGAAAGGACTCCTGCAGCCAGCTGCGCACGCCGTAAAAGCCCAAAAAGGGCAGGGTGAACATTAGAACACTGTAAGCCAGTAGCCACAAGAACACCTCGGCACTAGTGTCCTGCTCTTGGGGAGCACACTCTTTCGGAGGAGCAGGCTCAACACATGCAGCAGGATCTGCCACAGCCGGCACAACCTCCGCCTGTTCTTGTTGCTTTTTGTTCTTCTTGGCCATATCTCAGCCGGCTAATACTGCAAATGGGTTGGTGAACCTGCCTTTCTTCTGGACCCCAGAGCCGGTGATAGCCTGCTGCAGCTTCTCCTGGTAACTCCGCACCGTCTGCACTGGTCTGCTGTCTCCGTTCAGCTGCTTCCGCCCCAAAATAAGTTCGGTGACTAGAACCTTTGCCAGGCACGCTTCCAAATTGGGGTTGTCCTTCAGGAGTCCTGTCTCCTCGATGGCGTTGTCCACGGCGCCGCGATTATCGCTGTATTGCTTCAGTACCGCCTGCAAACTGCGAACTCGCTGCAATCGGAGGAAGAGAAAACATGCGTTATTAGGATACCCACACCGCACTCGCTTCCAGGACTCACGGCATGCTTCTCCTCGAAGATCAGGGACTTGATGGACTTCTGCTGTTCCAGCGCCGTCTTCAGAATTTTCGCCGTCGCTTTGTATTGGGTTGGAACTTTTACGGAATGGTTGAATTTACTCATTTTCGTCACGTGTAAAGTGCAGCGTCCAGTGTGCCCGCCGGGTGTTCCGTTTATTCGCTGAAAGTCAGTCAGAAAAAGAGCGGATTTTTCTTCCCACTGCAGCTGGTCACACTAAGTGAGCAAGGACGTAATCAAACTACGTAAGTGAACAAAAACGTGAAGATTTACGACGTGATAGTTTTTAGCTATTTTCTAGCCATATCTGTCTAGCTGAAACTCGTCAAGAATTGAGAAACTGGTCTGACCAGTGCTGCCATTTTACCTTATTTCAGGCTTGATCTAGCATATTTGAAAATGAACGAGAAAGAAAGCTATCTTCGGTAAACCGAAGTTTGTATACCCTTGCAGTCTGCGATAGGATCATTGAAATTCGATCCATTTTGGTAATGTTAAAAGAAAAATGTCAAATTATGTAAATTTTGTAAATTTTACATTTTACATGTAGACTTTTACATTTTCATATAAATCGACCGATCCCTTCTATGGCAGCTATATGATATAGTTGTCCGATCTTAATGAAATTAAAACCGTAATTCTAAAACTATAAAAAACGACTATATCTCGAAATTTATAGAAATTCGTTGAAAAACAGAGAAGTTAAAATTTTTTTTACATTAATTTCCCCATCATTTCTATGGCAGCTATAAGATATAGTGGTCCGATTTCGGCCGTTCCGACATATATACTGCGTGCTAATGAAATAAGACTATGCTGAAAATTTCAGCCCGATAGCTCAAAAACTGAGAGACTAGTTCGCGTAGAAACCGACAGACGGACAGACGGACAGACGGACAGACGGACAGAC
>VNJW01002197.1:0-21739 GCA_008042615.1 Drosophila auraria | reverse complement strand
CTGGCACAACGGCTGTTTTTGGACGACCTTCGCGGAATTCGTCTTTGAGGGAGCGTCGGCCACGATTGAATTCGTTGTAGCAGTTTTTCACAGTGCTATAGGATGGTGCTTCATAGTCATACAAAGATTTAAGTTCATCGCTGCACTCTTGTCGTGATAATCCACGCCGAAAGTTGTGAAAAATGATCGCACGAAAATGTTCACGAGTTAATTCCATTTTTTTGCGAAATTGATTTTTTTAAGTAACTGTAAACAACACAAATGATAGTCGTACGTCAAACCGTTCTGAGTACGTTTATGCTTAAAAATGTCAAACTTTTCAATGGAAATGTCAGATTCCACCTAACAACACTTAGTGTTGCCTAGGCCAGAAATATATATAGCAGCCCACGTAGTATAGGATATTTATTTAGCAGATACACATAGTCAGCACAAATAAATCATTTCAAAGAAAGCAGGCCACCAGACAAAAGTAAGCGAAAGCTAGAGCCAAATGGTGTGAAATTGAATATTTAATTGTTTGCACTTGGTGCTAGTTAAGAACGGGGTCCGTGTTTGAGTTTGGAACCGTTTGAGTCGAGTTAAAAGTAAATAAAAGTGTTCAAGTACAGTAAAACTTCGCTATATCTTAAACCCAAAAAATATATTATTTAATATAATATTGAAGAACAATTTTAGATCTTAATTAAGCGCCTACAAAGTCCCTAAAGACTTTAAGCCATTTAAAAATAAATCTTAGAAACATGCAAACTTAACTACATTGTAAATTCGATATTTTTAATATCTTTACATTTAAATTTTAACTTTAAACTAATTTGCAACGATTTGTGTTGACTTAGTTTTAAAGTATTCATCATATACACACATCATTAATCAATAAATTGTAATTGAATAATAATAAACATGTTTTTACCTATTTTTGATACTTTCAGAAATCGACACATGTAGATTCTGTGAGCTGGAGCCAGAAACATCAGAACATGTTCTATGTGAATGCCCCTCACTAATCAGACGTCGACTTCAAAAACTAGGAGGTGAACTTATCCCCCCCTACAGGATTTGGGAAGAGATAGACCTCGCCAAAGTGCTCTCCTTTATCAGAAGCCTAGGAATAGAGGCTCTACCTTAATCCTACAGGCCGGCACAAAAGACCTAACATCTGGTCGCGGTGCAATAAGGCCATAGTAATAATAATAATAATATTTTTTATAATTACTAACTTGTACCCTGGCTATGGCAGCTGGTATGAAATTAATTTAAACTAACAATATTAATGGTAAATAGGCATTCTAAATTATCCTTTAAATTTAAAAACTAATCAGTCATTTAAAGTCTTTAAACTGCAATTAAAGCAAAACAAAGTGTGATTTTTAAGACACTTAAAAGGTTGACACACATGTGTTTAATCTAGAGCCGGCAAATCAAATGAATTGATTAAATAAATTAATTTAATTTACATAGGTTAAGTTTCACTCAAGTTCAAAAGAAATAAACAAAAAAAAAAAACCTAAAAAAACGTTGCTACTTATTTATTTATTACGGAAAAATGTCTGCATTAAGTATAATCCCATCTGCAATTACTTGTCTTGAATAAAATATGGCTTTTCTGGCCTTTATTTCTTGATTCTCTTGAGGTTGAGGTTGACAAACACAGTTTTGGCGTCACAAAGCGCGGGGCAGTGAATCCAAAAGTATAGTATATTTATGCCAGCGTCACCCCCTTTTGCGTTTTGTTTTTGTTTGCTTAAACGTAACAACAACAATTATAATACACGTTCGGTTCGTTAGCCGATGTCTGTGTGTGACTGTGTATGCATGCTCAAGTGCTCGTGCCCCATTGATAAGGCTAAAAACCCCTCTCAACTCGTACAATTTCCGTTTCTTTTCGGCGCGTATGGTATATATACAATATATATTTATATATATAGAGGCACACATGCGATTTGTTTATAGACTGCACAGTTCGATGCTTATCAATTGCCACGGAGAAAATTTCATTTTCAAAACAAAACGAAACCACAAACTGACGATGCAATATGGCACGAGAAGCGTGCAAGTTACATGGCGGCGGCGATGCTCGCTCGACTCGACTCCGTGATAAGGCCTACAGTTTTACGTTCCTAACTTTAACTGGGTTTTTGGTTTAAAAACAATCATGTTTTAGAGACTTTTAGTTGCAGAAATGTATTTTAAATGCTGTATTTTTAGTGTTTTTGGGGAAACAAATTTATTTAATATTATAATGAGTTAATTCTCTTGATATATTATTTTTTCGGATAACAATTTAATACAATATCGTTCTTTGAAGTTAATTTAATTTGATTGCATTTTTTTTTAAGTACACAGGATCTTTGGTATAATTTCGATTTAAAAGATTAAGTTTGTTTACTGGGAAAAATTTAGTCTCTTTCATTGTAAAAATGACTTTTTTTAAAGGTCTATCTGCAGTTTAATTTTTAATTACACTTTTATAACATGGTGTAACTTGGATATAACATTTAATAGTAAACTCAACAATATATTAATTCCTCTATTTATTGCACAATTATTTCGATTAGATCCCTATTACATTCTGGTTTTAACAACGCTTTTAATGATTTTTTATCCGAGTCTAGATAACTTTTAGCACCATTTTTAATTTCCCACGAATGCTCTCTAGTTATCGAAGGGATTATCACTGTAACAGCAACTAATTTAGACAATTTCACACTAGAACCGCATCAATTACGGAATAGGTTCACATCACTCACGTGGCAGACCAATCATGCTGACAGACAAATACTAAATGCGACGTCTAGGAGTCTAGACGATAAAGATGAGACGTTTATGGGAGTATTTCGCGAAAATCTAAGCCGAAAAATGGTTGTAAATGGAAAAACCCGCGCCGCCGACAGGTAAACAGGGGAGGATTTTTGCACAGGTAAACACACAACAGTTGATCAGCGTTGTTATCGGGAATCCGGGTTACAGGTACGAAAATGTGCAGTGAAAAGTGGAAACAAAAACCATGGCAAAAGCAGAAAGGTAAAAGCAAAGCGAAGGGTGGCAAAAATCAGCTTGCTGACTCACAGCACGTAGGCAGCTCTTGCCATCTCTTTCTGGGCCTCACTCCCTCTCTCACTCTACCACTCACTCCCCCTCTCTCTCTTTTTCTTCGCCTGCTTTCTCGCCGCTTTGTTGTGTGCATCTCCTGATGCGCAGCTGTCCAAAAGACCCTGAGAGTTGAGCCCATTGAACCGCCTTTATTACTGGATGGATGACTCCCCGGTATCATAATACAATTTCTTATGCAGTATATATGGCAAAAATAAATTATATATGCACAAAGAAAAATATCACCAAAATTGGTCATCAGGTCAAAATACCGCTTATGATTTTTTAAGACACTCAAATGAAACCGTCACGAAATGAAGAGTGATTTTTTGGTATTATAATCCATTTTCTTAAGGGGTCAGTACCCCATATTATAATTGTATTTTTAGAATGGGTATTTCACAATATTGGGATAACACTTCACACTCACATCACAATATTATGCTTTTTAGGCTTGAAAAATAGTGTTATCAATATTTTATCATTTTAGGCACCTGAACTATATTTTTCGTTGGAGATTTGCGTTTTACGATTAGATTTTCTTGCTTCTTTCGCAGTGTAAACGTGTGAGTGGCTACCGCGCGTTGGATGTTGATAAAGTAGTCAGTCGGTCGCCGAAATACATACAATTGAAGCTAATGCCAAAGTCGCAATTTCTGGAAGCGGCGACCGATAGGGAAATGCCCTCCCACAAAACCATTTATTTACGAATTATTTTCGCAAACAATTCGGACAGCCGGACGGAGGGATAAATGAGGGGCGCAAAAAAAGCCGCTTGACGTCAAGCGGGCCAAGTGCAAAGTAAAGAGACATGACATGAATGGAGACTAAGAGTGAGAGAGAGAGCGAACGAGTGGGGTCGACCAACAGCTTCTTTGTTTTCTTTCAATCGGAGTTTTTAGCGGATTCTTTGTTGTCTCTCCACGATGCACAGAGTAAACAAAACAACAGAAAAAACGCCATGCCAAAGCAGGGACAAAGCAAAGCCTTGAAATAGAATATATGGGGATGCAGCAAGTGTAGCAATATCAAAATGCGGATACAAACAAATGGTATGCGTGTATGTGTATTTATAGTTACAGCAAAGACAACAACAAAAACAACGACAACAATGCGGCATAACGGGTTTCCACCATGTTATTGTTATGAGTGTGCAAAAAGAAACGCAAAAAAACACGAATCGACACGAAAGAAAGAGCAAAGCAAAACAAACAACTTACCACCCAGCAAATCTTCAGATTTTGGTGTCGTAGACATTTTGTTTATATCGGTATTTTGTATGGATGTGAGTGTGTGTGAGTGCGAGGAGTGTTCAACACGTCACACAAAAGATAACTTGATTTTGTTATTGCCTATTTACTCGGCTTTAGTTGTTTTTTTTTTTAATTTCGCCCGAGTTATTTTGTCCCTTTACGTTTCCGTGTGTGTGTGTGTATTCGCTTTTTGTGTCAATGTATGCGTAGGGAAAAATGCGTTTTACTTTTCGTTTGGCGCTGTTTCTCCGCCGCTGCACTTGTTTTCGCAAGCTTTTATTGTTCTAGACTAACGTTAACAGCCTGCTGTTCGAGATATTGCAACTTTGTTTAATGCTTCTCTGAAGCGACTGGCTCTACCACTAAAAATTAAACACGAATCGTTTCCCACGCACAAGCTTAATGCGTAGTTTAAATGTTTTGTTGCTGTAGAGTTCAGTGTGACCGCTCCTGGACCGTTTTTTAAGGGGAAAATGCCATGTTATCGTTTTAAGTGGGGGGAAACTTTGCTGAAAAGGGTGAAGAACATGGCTGAACAAAAATAAACGTTACAATTGTGACTTTTTGTTTTTAAAAATATTAAAATATCTCAGCATAAAATGTGTATGTATGGCATAAAAATATATTTATATATTAAAATAATAGACATAAAAATATATTTATTTATTATCTCGTCTTTAAAAACAAATCAAACGTTTTTAGATCACTTTTCGCCACATTTCGCACAAAGTAAAAGTTATTGCCCTCCACTATTGTCTTGGGCGATATATACAGATCTTGCTGCGGGTCGTACTGAGCTCGACCCAGCAGCTTGAGGAACTCGTGACGTTCTCTAAGTCGGAACTCCCGCGATGCCAGCAGTTCGGGACACTGAACAATCTGGGCATGTGACAAGCCCATGTCCTGGTGGACGTAGCTGAACCGCTCGATAAGATCGTCTGGAGCTGTAATTGGCAAGATTTCTTAGATATTGATAATAAATAGAGAAAGGTAATAGAGGCTTACGAATCATCATCAATCGCGGCTTGCGAACAATAAGAGCACTTAGCTCCTTGGCATTGAATCCCATTTCCTCCTTGAGAGTAAAGACAGACTTGCGAAGGTGCTCCATGTTGTAGGTGATCACATTGGGCTCCTTGGTGGCCAGCAGTCGCAGGTCGTGGCCACTTAGTCGGAACTCTTTTTGGAAGTAGCCCAATCGACGGTCCACACGTCTCGTGGAGAACATTAACCAATAGGGATTGTGGGTAAATATCCGCTGCCTGGCTTCGTCCGAGAAACGTTTGCTTTTCAGGTACTCTACGCGCGTCTGCAGGTCATCCAGATCCTCCTTAAAGAGCAACGGATTCTTCGTGAACATCCTGCCAAAGTCATCAGCTGAGACACCCTGGTCCGCAAGGAAGGAGATGTAGGGCTTGACGTTCTTCTCGAAGTCCAGTCGCAGGACAAACTCGCCCAATCCCTTCCGACGCTCTATGCTGTGCAGATTTACGCCGAGCTTGACAAACTGCTGCAGGGTATGGGAGCTGTTGACGTACGCCGCCAAGTTGAAGGAGGGCACATGGGCCTCCCGGTTCCCAAAATCCAGGGCCACTTCCTCGTAACTTTTCCGCGACGCCGCCGCAGCCGATTCATTGTCATCTTGTTCGACGGTTATATCCGTTGGCTGGACCACATCAATTTCGCTTTGGGCGCTTTGTTGTCCACGTAAATATCGTAGTTGTGAGGAAATTGCCCGGTATTTAGCAGCATTTTGTGAACTTTCAAGAATCTTACGTATTGCAGAGCAAAACATGCTGGCGGTGATGCCAGACTACGCAAATGTGGCCTTTAATTTAGGTCTGGCAACGTCGTTTCATGAGCGGTTCGCTTATCGCGGTGCAGTGTTGCCAACTTTTCCCTGAAAAAAAAGCTGTTTTTGACGAGAAGAACGATAAAAAAAAACCAAACAAATTTTGAAAAAAGCTATTAAAATTTTGCAACAAGTTCATTTGTTGCTTCTAATTAATTAATAATATGTATATCATTTCAGCAATACTTGCTTCTTCTTCCTGATTTTCATATGATTTTTACTTATACGTATTTTAAAAGCTAGGCGTCACTCCTTTCTTGGAATTCTTCACAAACCGACCAATTTCAAAAATTAGGTATTTTTCTTAAATATATAGGGATAATATAATCTTAAAAGTAACGATGTAACGATCCCCTTTAACGCTGCCTTAAGTCCTTATCGACAAAACAGTATTAGTAATAATTGTATAATTTATTTTTAACATACGTTTTGTTATTTGGGCATACACAATAAAAAAAATCTGAAAAAAGCTTAAAAAAAAAAAGCCAGAATTCCCGCTGCCCGCTGTTTCTAAATATTTCAAGCAAATGGTCTTTAAAAAAAGCCAGATTTGACGGGAAAAAAGCAACTCTGGCAACACTGCATTGGTGATCTTGCAGCTCTATTTTTTTTACTTCACTATTTACTGTCTTTTCAGGACAGAAAGAAAAATCTAGCTTGAAAGAAACCTCTTTGTTTGTTGATTGAACCCGTCTTGAGAACACTACTGGCCATACTCCAGCTGCTGCTGCAAAACACAACATCATGGACAAATTACGCCGCGTTCTGAGTGGAGATGAGCCCACGCCGGAGGAGGAGAGCAGTATAATCACACAGGTGTGTGTCGCTTATTGTCAACTTCTTAAATATTTATGAAATTAGCGCTTGGAGGCGATAATCTCTGGGGTGTCAAAGCCCTTTCAGGAACGCCCCCTGGCCCGATCACATGGAGAATATAAGAGCTGTGACTCAACGCTTATCAGTAGTTAGCAATACTCACCAAAAAAATCCGATTAATTATTGCAGATTAATGATATGTCCACATTAAGTTGGTCCACACGCATCAAGGCATTCTGCATCTGCTTTGTCTTGGGCATATTCCTTTCCCTTTTGGGATCGATTGCCCTATTTCTGCACCGCGGAATTGTGGTTTTTGCGGTCTTCTACACTCTGGGTAACATAATCTCAATGGCCAGGTAAGGGATAGATTCATTAATTACGTATGCTATATATTAAATATGTTTTTTAATAATTTCAGTACATGCTTCCTAATGGGTCCGTTTAAGCAGATCAAAAAAATGTTTGCCGACACGCGTCTGATAGCCACCAGCATTGTGATCGTGGCAATTATAATGACGTTCATTTCAGCCATTGTGGTACTTAGTGCTTATTATTATTATTTAATTCGGTTATGGCATGCAAATTTGTTTGATTTAAATTTTTTCTTAAGCCCTAAATCGTTAACCTATTATTATTTTAGCTTTAAACAAAAATCATTAGCACGTTCTCAAGTATTTTGCACGAAAATTACAACTTTTAATTTAAAATCAAACATATTATGTGACCTCTTTATAGATTTATTATGATTTTTATTTATTTATTTATTTATTTTTATTTCCGTTTTTTTAGTTGAAAAAGGCTGGACTTACGCTTATATTCATTATCATCCAATCCCTGGCCATGACCTGGTACTCGCTCTCGTACATCCCCTATGCCCGGGATGCGGTCAAGAAGACCGTGTCGGCCTGCTTTGAGGTCTAGAACCGATCGCCCTTCTGTACATAACTCGAGAGAAATCTAGATCGGTTTGTAACTTAAGCTAAGAGACAATTAAATCATCTGTATTAATCTAGCATTAGAACATAGAGAAACTCCCTTATATTCTCTTATTAACAATCATTTTCTTGGTTTGTCTTTTAAATAAATATATATATATATAATATATATCTTTTATACATATATATATTTACACGTTATGTATTTAATTTAATCAGTACAGTTTTCGTTAAGTGTATGTACATAATTCTCTTTTGGTTTTCTCATTATTAGAATATGAATGGCCTGATCCACTTTGTTTCTGTAGCTTTTGTTTGTTTCTATATCAATCAAGTTCTTATTTTAATTTCTTCTCTTTTTGCGGCGACAATTTACCTAGAAAAGTGAAATAAAAATGATTTAGATTGAAAAACGTTTCGGATATAAAAGAGTTAACAATAATAATGGCTTAGACTATTTTAATTTTAATGTCGTAGTGCGCTGTGCTCGGGGCTTCAATGGATCTACTCCTTGGCATATGTGCTTTTTTCCAACAAGAAATGGAGAAAGATACGAAAGAGAAAGGGGGAGAGAGCGCAAGGAGAATTCAAATTGAGACCAAAAGAGTTGAGAGAAATCGTTTACCATTTAATTGAGCCAATATAATAACGAAAGTCAGTGAGTGCGTAAAAAAAGTTAATTAACATGATAAAGCAGGCAACATTGAAGAGGATTGAGGCTTTGTAGAAAATATTACAGATATCTGTAGTGTTTTTGAGGTTTCTTTAAGATAGAAACGAGAGATTTCAATAATTTTGAACTATTTTAATGAAATTTTGAAAGCTTAAAGGAAATACTCGTAAAAATTAATTATTTTAAGCCAAGTTTTAAGAAAAAGAATACAAAAATAACTAAAACAATTCCTAGGTATTATATTTCATGCCTTCTTCGCTTTGTTCTATGTTGCCTGCTTATATTCAGTTCTTAACACATACCTTTAGATGGCGAGGATTTGAGGGCTGGACTGTCTCCTTTACTTTTCGTGGGTGTTGAGGAAACCTTTTTTAGCTGCCGTTGCTGGATAAAAAATATATAAATAATTAATTGTAGAACTTAAGTAACAGAAGAATAGTTTTTCAAGACTTACCTGCCACCAAACAGCCAGATATACGAATGCCACCGAGATTAGCACTTGGATCGTCAGCCACAGGACAATGTTGATGGCTTGCGTGCGCTCAAACAACTCCTTGCCATTCTTAATACACAGAATGGCTTCGGAGACCATGATGGCGCCGTAAACCCAACACTGGGTGCCGACTCTCTTGCAGCGCGTATCGGTGACATATACGTAATATTGCCTGCGAAGATTATTAAGCCAAATTAATTAATTTCCTTTGTAATTAACTTAATGATAAATGTTTACCTGACCGAAGGGGCAACAAAGAGCCCGATGAATATAAGGCGTCCAATCACAATAAAGTGATCCGGCGGCATCTCGAAAATGTGCTTCAAGAAGAACGTGTTCAGTTCGGTGACCTGCCAGAAGATCACCAGCTGGATCACAGCAGCGAATCTCATGGCCGTGGACTTGGGATCTAGCCAGCGGATGGCTGACCAGCTTTCCGGCGTGAACTGCAGCATGGCACGCTTGATCTTCCCAGTCGTAGTGGAGATATCCTTGATGCTGGCCCATTTGTACTCGCGCATCTCCAGGATTTGGCAGATTTTCAGGCCCATCCAGATGCCCAGACCGTTGCAGATGATTACATCCAGGATGAGAGCATCCCACCAGCACTCAATGAAGTTGGGCAGGAGATGGGCAAAGGTGATCTCGGTGATTTCCCACATCACCGAAATGGCCCACAGGATGCCCATGTGACGGATTAGGATGGCCTTGAATGCCCAGCCCAGGAAATGACCCCAGGCAAAGACGTCCAAGTGGCCCTTGACGCGATCCCAACTGATATCCGAGCAGTTGACGCCATATTCCTGGAAATAAACGCAAGTTTAAATAGCATATCCACTAGTTAAGTTAAGAATGCCTGCTTACCTTCTCCATATCGATATGGAAGTTCTTTAACTTTGGATCGATCCAATAGAACATGCTTCTGATGGTCGTATAGTTTTGGAACATCAGAAATTGCAGTGTCAGCAGGTACAGTACGGAACAACCGAATAGTATTCGCCAAACGGCGGGATGTGGGCGCGTAAAGGGTCCATTGGGAAAGGCAATCACCGAGACGATTAGGAAGAAGAAAACGATGCAGAGCAGGCCAGCCCAGATATTCTCATCCACGTTCGCCTCATTCCTGTAACGATAGTAGAGCATCGCTAAGTGGGTGATCTTGGACTCCATTGCCGCCGCTACTATTTCGGTCATAGTAGTATTCCTTATCAGCATAGCACGTTTCTGTCGTTGGGGTTTTGGGGGTCAATGACACAACGTCTACGAGTACATTACGTCTGTGTTCTAAGTTGATTCTAGTTGTAGTTGCATATATATTATATTTTTAGTATTTTTTTTGGCTGTTTGAACCTTCGGCTGTCACCGTTGACACATTGGGCAGTGTGTTCGTGATGCTTTCGAGTGCTTAACCCGCTGAATAACAACTAATCTGTGCTTTCAGATCGCACGTGGTACAGATTTTAGATTGGAAGTTTTTTCTTTAGCCTTTCAACATGATAAGGGAATAAATAGAGAGCTTTATTGACTCGAAATTGGAGTGTAACTATTATACAGATTTATGATTGAGCTTGTCTTTATAGGAAATTTCCAATTTGGTAAGGGAATTAAGGAAACATGATTTTAATAATTAAATTTGGGTATTCTTTAGGAGGGTTCCTTATAAACTAATATCATTAAAAGATAAGAGAAAGTACAGAGCTACCTATAATACTAATTAAGACAGCAAACGAGTGATTGGAAGCAAATTTGGGTATTTTATAGTCATGTCACGTGGACCCATAGAGGGTTAATTGTGCGAGACATACAGATCTTTAGTTTCGGACGTCTCTCTGTTTACTTTCACAGGCAAAGATACTGTATGGGGATTTTATTAAATATTTAAAGATTCAAGCATATATAAGACCAAATAACAGTTTTTATGGATTTAGAAAGACATTTTATCTAGGTAATTCCTTTTCCTATATGACCATTCATCTTAATTTATGATACGACCCAATATTTACTTGAAAGTAATTATTTATGGCGTTTATTCATTTTCTGATGTTGTTTTTAAGTGTTGATGGGAAGGAGACCTTTGGATACAATAGATCTAGCTTTATATCAAATAAAGTTTGCAATATAATCCCAAGAGATAATCTTGACTAATAAATCTTCAATTCCCTCAAACAACTCAACCTAACCAAAGGATCAACTAAATAGGGATTATCGTAGAAATCCGAAATGAGCTGAAATATCTAGTTCTAGACCTACTCCACCTAATCTCACCTGACAAAGGCAAAGTACATCACGGCCAGCACAGACACCGCCAGGAGGGTGATCGTGTGCGGCTTGTAGAAGAAGTCCAGCGATATATCATCCACCGGTCGCTCGTTGACTATGACAAAAGTCTGGGCGATCTCCTCCTTTCGCTTTCGTCTGGCGCCCGCACTGCCACCGCTGCTATCGCTACCATCCCTCCTTCCCTTTGTGGGCGTCGCCGGGGCACTGGCCGCCCCTGGCTTGAGAGGCGCCGATGATGATGTGTGGTCGCCATCGGCGGCGGGCGGGGAATTATCATCGCCCGACGTCGGGGTGCCACGTGAACTTGAGCGTTTCTTCATCGCCAAACGCTAAATTCGATTATCAGATGTAAGCGATGGCGTGATGTTAGGTGGCAATGGCCCCGGTGGTTGGTTGGTTGCTTCTGACTGTTGTTTTCCCGTCGTCGTCGTCGTTGGGGCTGCTCGGCAGTTCGCTGGCCAGGTGCATGCGGGGACTGAAGGTTGCGCAACATTCGATTCTTTGCTGTTCCGGCTGTGGCTTTCCCTGCCTGCCTGCAACCTCGCTGGCTTCCGGATCGGATTTCTATGGGTGCTAAGGTCCTGGCCCGGGTCCTGGAACCTTGATTCGAGTTTATTCGGCGCACGTTTATTTTATCATTTGCCAGCGACGGGCCGTTGTTTTCAATTAAACATGCTGCGCCGACTTGGACCAATAAAAATCGACACTTGCCGGCGGTGCAACGTTGCCAGATCGGGCGGCGTTCTCAACTTGATAAGGGAGCGTTGCCAGATGGCGTAGGGGATAGGGGGTGTTCCGGGTTTTCGTTTTGGCAAAAACTTGTATTATAATATTTATTAGTAATTTATATTATAGGGGGTAATATTTTGGCTGTAACAGCCAGTAATATATTTTATTATTAAAAATATAATTTGCCCATGAATATATATTTAAATAGAATATACTTACATTGAGTCAACGTTATTTTTGTTAAGATAATTGTGTATGCAAATTGGAGAAATGATTTAGTAAATACATGTGTACATTGTAGATTCATAAAAAATATGTAAATAATACAATAGGTGTTTGTATAAAAGATATTATTGGTTTTTCGAAGTATTTTTTTAATTTAAAGTAATTATTAATAATAGTATTACATTATTACTAGTGAGTAATAATTTTAAGTATTTATGCTTAAACAGCAAATAAAATTTCCGGAGGGGGATAATGTTGAAGAAGATTTGGTTGTGGTTAATAAATTCGCTTAATTTGATAAAACTCCATTACAAAATCTCTCGAAATCAACGAAATTCGGAACCACCCTGTGAAGCAGCCCTGGCAAAACAGCTGTCGGCACTTGTTGACCAAAAAGAAATCCATGAAATTCTAATAGAATCGTTTGCTCCTTAAAAAAACATTTAAAATGCTGCTGGAACAAGTAAATAATGTTATTGCAGTGCTCTCCGGTAAGGGTGGAGTCGGAAAATCCACGGTAAGCACACAGTTGGCGCTGGCCCTGCGAAATATGGGATATAAGGTAAGTGATTATTAATTTCATCACAAAAACATGACAATCTGATTTTTTGATAAACCTTTTAGGTGGGAATACTGGACGTAGATCTGTGCGGACCGAGTGTTCCGTATTTATTGGGTCTGGAAGGACGCGAGATATTTCAATGCGATGAGGGCTGGGTTCCCATCTACACGGATGAATCGAAAACCCTGGCCGTGATGTCCATTGGATTCCTGTTGAAGAACCGCGAGGATCCCGTCATTTGGCGCGGTCCCAAGAAGACCATGATGATCCGGCAGTTCCTCACCGACGTGAAGTGGGATGCAATGGACTATCTGATCATTGACACGCCGCCTGGCACTTCGGACGAACACATCACAGTGATGGAGTGCCTCAAGGAGATGCAATGCAATGGAGCCGTCATTGTGACCACGCCGCAAGAGGTGGCCCTAGACGATGTGCGCAAGGAGATAACCTTCTGCAAGAAGACCGGCATCAGGATCATAGGCATTATCGAAAATATGAGTGGGTGAGTGTCAAGTTAAAGACTTTCAAGGGTTTAGAAGTTAGAAAAGTAGCCCCAGAGAGTTTTAGATGGCAATAATTCCGTTCTCGTTGGCGTATAAAAACAACACCTACACGTCGGCTGGGACATAGTTTTTCCATCCTTTTTAATTTATTTAGTTATTTATTTTCTCTCTGTCTCACTTATTGTTTATTTAATTTCCTTAGATTTGTATGCCCCACTTGCTCTTGCTGCACAAACATCTTCTCCTCGAACGGAGGCTCTGAGCTGGCCAAGTACGCTGAAATTCCGCACCTGGGAACGCTGCCCATAGATCCACGAGTCGGTGTTTTGGCAGGGACAACTGCTTCCGTGTTGGACGAGTTGCCAGACTCACAGATGGCGAAGGTGATGCGCGAAGTGGTTGAGAAATTGAAATCTGTTAAGCTATAACTATAAGAGGTAAATAAAACAAAAGAAAATCCTATATTCTATCAATTTAAAGTGGAACTCGTTTTGAAGATGCTTCGGCTCAACACTGGCAACATTTTCTTTATCCTACAATGCTTCATAAAAGAAAGAAAATTATGTTTAATCGCAATAAAACTGGAACCCAAGTGATAAATAATAACAACACATAATTCGGCTTTTGTTTCTCTTTAACTTTGGTTTTTTATATCGCTTTATTTTTCGTAGAATAAATGTCTAAGATATAATAATAAGATGGTTATAAAGGAATGAATGTAGTGGATGCGTTTTGGGATATCTAACTAAGTATGTACGTATGGATCTAAGTATTAAAATAAATCTATGAATGAATGAGTGAGTGCGCTTCGTACAGTAATCATAATATACAATCAAACTAATGTGTTTCCTACTAATACTTTCCAATTACGTTTCCTTTTGTGTGCTCTCTGACGATAATTAGAACTATCACATTACTGTCTCGATTACTGCTTAACTTAATCACTTTAATTAATTGATTTGAGCAATAGTCTTAAGATCAAGATGTGTGTGTTAATGCGTGAAGTTTCGCTTATTTGCTCGAACGGCTCGCTTCTGTCAATGTCGGTGGACTATCCTTCGATATCGAAGGGGGAAGGAGTCCCTAAATTCTGTGAAATCCATTTAAAATGCTGTCTCGACTGACGATGAAGTTAGTTTCTTTTTCTAAGTATTATTAACATGCAGACTTCTTCCACTATTTTGGTATTATTTTCTCTAGCGGAAACTAGATGAAAGCTTGTCAAGATCAAAAATCAGTCTGCGGGATGGAAATCACACAGAGAAAAAAAATATTTAAATTAACTCCTAACTGTAAGAAAAATAATATAAATTAATATTTTTACCATCTCGAAAACAAAGTTATGCTCAGAGCCCGTTTTGCCCTAAGGAATCGAAAGAACTCTTCCTCTGTTTCGCGTTTCCAATCTCTTTCACGCTTCCTCTTCTACGCTTTGCCTGCAATGTACAAGCAAAGCGGCAAAAACGGAAGAAAAGAGAGATCGCACTTTTAAGTGTCTTTTCTTTTAGGTTTGGGAGCGGAACCTCATGTACGAGCTCTGCTAATGCTTACATACTTATAATTATATGTATAATTTATATGTTTGCTACCAAGAATGAGATGGCAATCTGGAACTGATACTACATATTTTTCTCTGTGCTGGAATCACAACTAATGCTTCGTTTCATCTTTGATAGCAGCCTTACTTTCGATGAGGATCATCGAAGGACTTCAGATTGCAGACCTCCTGGGGCTGCTGAGTAGAGACCTCGTGATATTTGCCCTTCACCTTTTTGCCACCCTTGCACAGCTTCCAGATAAAGCAGAAAAGGACCGTGGCAGCCAAGACAATGGCTCCAACCAGAGGCCAAACCCATTTGGAATCGGAATCGAATTGGTCTTCCGGCATATACGGCAGATGTCCCGCATTATTCTTGGTGTCACGGGGAACCATCCCTTCACTGGGTTCCTTAATCTGGCTGGTTGATTCCGGTGTCAAGGCTTCGGGCTCAAGGGTAGACTTTTCCTCAATCTTAGTGGTCTCAGCTGGGTTAGGATAGTGTCCGGAAAGTATCTGACTTGTCCAAGTGGCGAGATCGAATGCAGAAGGTTCGGTTGAAGAAGCTGGACCATTCGTTATACTATTAACGTTAACCTGGCTAGTGGATTCTGGTATAGAGGCCCCGAGCTCAGGGGTTGATTTATCCTCTGTCAATATCTCATTTGCCTTAGTTGCGAGATCGAAGGCTGCAGGTTCGGTTGAAGAAGCTGGACCACTGGTTTTTGTATGCAGCGAATCTGTAGAAGAAGCCATCGAAGAATCTGTGCTGGAAACCTCCAGGTCTCTTGGTGAGCTGCTCTCTTGAAGAGGCGCTTCGGATGAGGCGATATTTTCCCCTGCTTCCAAGCTGACCTCAGCATTAGTGGTGCTGGTCTGCTCGTACAAATATGGATAAACAGTGCTGGAGAAATCGTTGGAGTCCGGAATCAGTGGGAAACCTTCTGCTGATGTGGGCTGCTCCATCTCAGTTTCAGGTCCTCTGGTGGGGCCACCACCCGAGTACGGTTGAAGGATTGAGAAGTGAGGAGGGGCCTGAGCCTCATCCGGACAAGTTTGACAGCATTCCCCATCTCTCCTAACGGGGCTATCACATTCCACGGGCAGGCATTCTGTGGGCTGGCAATCGCGCTCTCCATCGAGCGTGCATCTGCACAAAGTACAACCATCGTTCTCCGTCCAAGTTTCTCCCAGCGCTATCGCGGTTTCATTCGGCAAGGTCAGGCAGTTGCTGACGACGGCAGACAAGTCACAGAATTGTATGCAGCGAATCGCATTGGAGTTGCAGGACTCGCACTTGGTGCACCTATTGGGAAAGTACTTGAAGTTCGTGCCATTGCAGACGGGCTCCGTATCGCTGCACTCGTAGCGGGGACAACAGCTGCCGGGCTCTCCATCGCCTGGATGAACCTCGACAAGCACCTGGCTGCAAGTCATCACCTCGGGACAAGGTAGGCAGGTGCAGCTTCCTAGGGAGTCATTTCTTTGGCTATCCGGCGGGCATGTCGTCTGGGGGATTTCATCCACGTTAATAATCGGCAAAGCTGTTAAAAAGGTAATTAAAGTGATAAATTAGCATGTTTTTTTTTACATTTAACTTATAAATAATAAAACTATTATACCTAGAACCGAAATACAATAGCCCGCCCAAGTAGACCCTAAAAATTCCAAACTGATTTGAATGCCCTTCAAGTTCAATATTAGTATCGATCGATCGATCGACCGATCGATCTGAAAAATCACATTCCGGCCAGCAAGCTATATAGCCCTGAATTAATTATTCAATAACTCTGGAGGTAAATTTATAAAAATTGCAATTTGATTAGGCACACTCGGGGGAAATTACTCCAAGAAAGCAGAAACCCAATCAAAACAAACGAAACGAAATGAAATTTATTTTTGGCGGAATACAAAGTACGGCCGGGAGTGACACTCTCGTTTATCATTTATTTATTGTTATTGATTTTTGACATTTTATCATTGAATTATAAAAGGGGGAAGAAGGCGCCAGAGCGATAAAAATGGGGAATGGCAATGGGCATAACAATAACAATAGCAAAGACAAAGAAAAAGAAAAACAATTGCAGTATCAGGCAAACCCAAAAGATTTTGCGCCTCCTGCCTTATTGGATCGATATGGATCGATCGTCTCATTGAATCAATATTGCCCCCAATTGCCGGTATTATCAATTTGGTGTGGTAAACTTTTGTTACAAAAATTGTCGCCGCATCGCAAATGGTTACAAAAAACTCTTCCCGTGATCGTGATCGAAGGTTATCAAAGTATTTTCGATATTGACGTCACTGTGCTGTGTGCTGTGTTTGTCGCAGACTTTGTAGGTGAAGCGCATTTAATTGAACGTAATTTAAAATAGATATAAGTCGTTGCCTTCGTCGTTGTGGCTATATTCTTCTGCTATCAGGTCGGAGCGATCTATATGACAGCCGGCCAGACGGGGCAATTATTCATGTGAGTGGTCATGTGTGCGTGCCCGTATTCGTTTGATTGAGAAGCGCATAGAAGGGCGCTGAGAATATCAGGGAACTGTGCGTGTTGCGATCAATAAGAGAGTATTTTGGAAATACCTCTGGAATTTCGCCTTGTTATTCATTCATAAATATAGAATGTATCCAGAACCCAGAACCCCAACAGAAAATTGAGAAGCACAGAGAAGGGCCCTGAACATGTTAGGGAACTATGCGAGTTGTGATCAATAAGGGAGTTCTAGAAATACCTTTGCAATTTTGCCTTGTTATTTATCAATTTATTCAAAAATTTCAAAATAGATATATTTAGCAGGGGTTCCACTGATCGAACATTATTAACAAAAAATTGAGAAAAGCAGAGAAGACCCCTGAACTTTCCGTGATGTGATAAATAAGGAAGTACTTGATGAAATACCTCTGAAATTTCGTTATTTATCCATTTATTCATATATGTATTTCGAGCCATATATATTTTTGCCAAGGTTTCCACATTCAAAACCCCACTGATCAAAGTTTATTAACAGAAAATTGAAAGCGCAGAGAAGAGCCTTAAATATTTCAATATTTCAAGGAACTGTGCATATTGTTATCCATAAATGTATTTTATATACCTTGGAAAAACCGATTAGAAATTTAGTAAAAAAGGATTCTCAACAAATATCCTAACTTATATCAATCATATCATGCATTGTACTAATATTCTCAACAGACCCTGTTGAACATCATTCTGATTAAGGAGGTTTCCCTCCTGAATCCGCTGTATTATTTATTAATCAATAAATAGTCAGCTAGTTGCTCAATGGAAGCCAATATAATTCTGATAACTTGTTTTTTAATGGTTTTTTCGTGTAAAATATTAACTATCCGGTTTAGGAAGCTAATTAATATATATTATCAATTTAAAATGAACTAAAAGCTTTGGTAATTAAGAATTGGAAATATTTTAAATAATTGTAATTAGTTAGTATAATAAAACAATTTCTCAAAAATTTAAAATTAATAATAAGCACACCGCCATTTAATACGAAATTAATTGAATTATGCGGTATTTTCTGTGTCATTAAGAGAAGATTTTTCGGCTGAAACGATAAGCAATTAAATCTATTTACTGCAGAGAAATGGCTTTGATTTTACAGGTAAAAACGTTGCCACCAAAAATCACTCGAGCACTACGGCAGCCATAAAAATTTCATTCTGAATCTAGACTATTTTCTGGTGAAGTATGTTTTTCGGAATTATATATATTTAATGCTTAGCTAGTCAATAAATTCCACATGTGCAAGGTATTTTGCTTTCTTCTCTCTGGCAATTCATTTATTTATTATAATATATATTTTTTTTGTGCTTGCTTTTTGCACAGTTGCGAGTTTATTGACCCAAACGGATAGTAATAATTTTTTATCGCCTGTGGGTCAGCAAAAAAAAAAAATAAATACAAAAGAGACATGAAGCGGTGTGGTGTTGGAGAAGGTTTCCAGGTTCCAAAGGTTAAAAATAAAAAAATATGAAAGAATTCGATGCAAATTACCTAAGCACATATCCGCCTCATAAATGGGTCGGCGCTCATTAGCGGAGATCTCTGGCGACGAAGGCGATGATTATAATTGTGATTATGACGATAATATAGGGGAGCACCAGCAGAAGTGCTACTGCCCACTTACGTCACCAGGGAGCCAAGCAGACGCGGATACAGATGCACAGATACACGGATACACGGCTACACGGACACTCAGATACACAGCAGATACGGAGACTTTGAAGCTGCGAACGAGGCGATCCATATTTCTTTTTGATTGATCTACAGCCGAAGGCCGGCATGCAAAAATGCAATTCAGGCAGCGAGGAGCAGAGGAGCAGCTCACTGCTCACAAAAACCAGATACAGCTACAGATACAGATACTCGTCGCACCGCAGAGCGAAATAAATTTCAGTACAATTAGCAGTCGCTTATTTTTGTTTCGCATTTTTTCCTGACACGCTCGTTGACATGCAAAGTTACTTAAACCAAACAAAAACAAAAAAGAAAAAACAAAACAAACATTACACGAGAAAATACTAAAAAAATCAAGAGGAGGAGGTCGTCGTCTACTTTTAACTACTTTTTGAAAGGTCGTCTTCGGGGGGCAAAGAGGTTTCCTCAGCTAGCCGTTACAGGCGGCGACGAAGACCCGCACAGTTGATGGAGTAATTAGAGACCGTTCAAAAAAGCAAAACGTACACACTATTTCATTTTTCCCATTTAGCTTTTGTTTTTTTTTTTAATTTATTTTTACCCCTTCACGTCAATCACCGTGAACATTGAGAAATTGTCTCTTTGATAATTTGTTGATGGCGAATCTAGTGTTCACTCGGGCATTATCATATTTTCGTACATTTTATGACATTTTAAGCGAGCTTTTGGTCATTATGGCAGTCATAAAACTGTGACTTTAAAACCAGGAAGACAGTTTTTAGTTAAACTGTGATTTGCTTAGCCATGAATCACAGTAATTAATATGGTGATGATTCACAGGAAAAAGGTGACTTAAACACTTATTTTTTGGAGGATTAAATAAAAAGACGAAATTATTTTTACAAAATTAAAATGTTGCATTTAAAAAAAAGCGAGGAGAAAAAGTACGAACAAGAGAACTTGAGCCATTTTCCTTGAAACTGAAATGTACAACCGTGTGTCCGCTTCCGATTCCAATAAAAAATTTGCAGAATCGCAATTTATATAAACAAAACTTTGCATTTATCTAAAATGCTTAGCCAATCAACTTGCATTTACATATGTACAAAATAAATTTATTCATACTAAATTACATTGAACTTAAGAAAATAATTATTTGTGATCGGTTGGGAATGGATAACAGGGTAAAAAGTATTTTTAATAAGGTAAGAAAGCTGCAGTCGCGTTTGGTAACCATCATTTGTATTTTTAATTTGTATTTTAATTCTTTTAATGTATACTAAGTAAGATAAAAACTGGAAAATTATTTAATTGTGGTTTTTTATGGTATTATTATTAAAATTAATTAAAATTATTATAATATAATATACATATAAATATATATATTTTAAAACATTTTAAAAACAAGAATACAAAAAAGAATTGTACTCTTTATTATTCAATCACATTTACTCAATGAAAAAAAATATATAAAGATTCAGCGAAGCATTTATAATGAAAATTAACATCTGTATTTAAGCACAATTTATTTTCGCGTTAATTCTTTTATTAACCGAACTGTATTTTCACTTTAGTGATCATAAACAAAAGGCACCACGAAAAAATTAAAATAAACTATGACAGATGTGATTTAATCACACTCGAGTTAAATGGCAATATAATCCGTGTATGGCTGGCCGAAAAAATGTGACATCAGACCTCGGCGGTAATCAGAAGTATAATTTAGAATGTATTTCGAACAAAACGGAACGCAATCAATCTTATTTTTGAACGTCTCTCACACGCCGTAAGTAAGCGTAATTTATGCGATTTAATTTAATCGCCGGCATGTAGAGCAAATAGGCGTTCGTCACTCCAGATTTTGGCCCCCTTTCCGCATAGCCAAAGCCACCAATTAAGAGGGCATTCGGCGAGCGATTGTCCGTCGTTCAGTTCACGGCACTGGCATTACCATTAGCGTTCCTTCCTTTTGCTAATATTTCCACATTTTGATATTTCCCCCTGTCTGAGTAGTAACCCCTGCCCCCCGTAGGTAGAGCAGAGTTTATAAGTGGCCAGCTAATATGTTAGAATTGCGTAAACAAAACATTTTCGTATACCCGCCGCTTTCTTTTTTTATATTCCTTTTTTTTTATGCGGCTCGGCCCCGTTTAAGCCGGCAGCGACAGGCGTAGTAAACCTTATCTATATATTAATAGGCTAAGCCTTTTTTAGTAATCCCTTTTTCCCCTACTTCCCGTTAACCGATTTTGAAACGGAATATACCATTCGATTCGTATTAATTTGTAGATGTGCAGAATATGAAAAAAAATTGAATTTGACAATGTTACCTGTTAAGTGCAGGTAAACGAGAAATACGTATATGAAGCATACGAAACGGAAACAACAACAATTTAACGAAGCAAGCATTGGAAATCTTTTCCGTTCTATTGCGATAAATCAAAAGTTGTTCAAATTTAAGCAGAAAAAACTGGAGAAAATTGGTGAGTTTGGCAAAAGTGAATTGTGAATCCAAAGAACGTGGTTATTTTGAAAAGATAATTTCAGAATTGCGATTGTTCAAGTTATTCGTTATTCACATCGTAGAAGCGTCAGTCTAAAGGTTGTTTCGGTGAGTGTCTTT